>JAPSGF010000058.1:4890527-4990893 GCA_035772895.1 Perdix hodgsoniae | reverse complement strand
AGCTCCCCGCGCAGCGCTCGTACACCGCGGAGCAGCCGGGCCGGGAGGACCTCTCTCACTTCCTTCCTCTTCCCTGTGCACTGGCATACGCGGGAACGGGGCTCACGGCAGCCCGGCCGCCGATCTCGTCCACCCGCCAGCTGCGTAACGCACACCGCGGTCTGCTGCCCTGACCCCTTCCTACACTCAGGTTTGAGGGCCGGCTGCCGCCCCGCAATCCCACCGTACAGCAAAGTTCCCGTTTTTCTTAACTGATGGACTTGCACCCAGAAGAGGAAGCACAGTGAGCCCTGGCTGTTCAGCCGGGTCGTGCCACGGCAGCAGCAGCCACATTTCCTGCTTGCACCCTACCCCAGCACACCCTCGTGCTGCCCCAGGCATGTGGCTGCAGGCCCCCAGCCTTCCCGTTGCCAGTGGGGGTGCAGGCCCTGGCAGAGCCCAGCAGCACCGTGCTCCTCTACCCGTGCCCCCACCTCGCTCCAGCAGAGGTTATGCAACGCAGGGTGCCGCGCTGCACACAGGGACCTGCTGCTCATGAAGATCTTCCCAAAAATCTGAACTGCAGTCCGCACTGAGTTCCTCACAGGTCCGTGGTCACTCCATGATTTTGAGCGCAGCATTTCACCAAGCTTTCACCACGGGATGCAAACCTCCACCACTCCATTACTAGGCCGCACTCCCCCCCCACTGCCGTTGCCTCGCTGCCCGCCCCAGCCCTCTGCATGGTGGCGGCAGCAGAACAATGCCACCCACTGTGGGGACGCTGGGCAGTGCTGCAGCTGCTGCGGCCTCCAGCAGCTCCGCGGGGTGGGGATTGTTCCTGGACAATGGGGATGGGCAGCGCAAAGCCAAGCTGGCTGCTCTGCACGCACAGGTGGTACACAGCGGTGGGGACTGCGGTTTCAGGAAGCATCCGGCTTGAACAAGAGCAGATTTTCCAAAGGAGCTCAGCAGCTGGCAGCTGCAGGAGCGAGGCGCACCTCCCTGACCTCGTACCTGCACAGCACAGCTGCCGCACGCTCTTAGTGCTTGGCCATTATTGTTATTTCCATAGTGCATCTGATTAAAAGCTGCAGCGCTTCGGAGTCTGCACTTGAAGTTTCAGTGCCAGATTTATGTTTTGCAGCCACAGCTTATCTTTTAAATAGGGCTTTTTCCCACTAGAAAGCTTCACAGTAAGCTGTCCTATTGACACATGCTGATCGCTGACATTTATGCCTGCTCCATTTCAGCTGCAGAAGTTCCTGGTGTATGTACATTGGAACGGCAAGAGGCAAGCAAACCCCAACTGCTGTGATGTCTGTCCAGCATCCTCTGGAACAACAGTGACTCAGACCCGTAAAAATGAGAAAGAAGTCCAAGTCTGAAGAAGTGTACGCTGGGACAAACCCCAGGGCCAGCGCCAGGACCTCCCCTCCTCCCCAGCAGCCGCTGGCCGCACGCTGTCCCAGGGCTTTGGTCACAGAGGATTAAAGGCAGCTCAGTCACTAGAATGGTCTCAAGCACGCGCTACCTGCCAGCTCGTTCCTCTTCTCCTTCGAGCTCACACTAAAACAAGCAATTTCTCTGGTGGTTTCTTTCTATAACACACAAAACCTCCTTATCACAAAATCCAAACAACACTGAAATGAATCTATTTTTCTGTCCATTCCTATCTGCAGTTTAGCAAAGACTGTCTAGAGCATAATTTTGTCTTTCTATCCTACATTCTTTACATTCCAGTCCCATTTCCTGCAGTTTCCCTCTGCTAGCTTTCGCTTTGCACCACAATTGTCCGAATTAAGATGTAGCTGTGATCCAAGCACAGAGTGGGTTTGCAAACAGTTTGAAACACAGCGTTCCCAAAACAACTATCTTCAGGCAGCAGGAAGTGCTGGGCTTTGCCACGACGTGACAGCACATCAAGCAATCCAAGGGCTGGCCAAGTGTCCAGGGATCAGAGGGCAGCAGTGCTCACACAAAGGCACTTTAGAATTGAGTAATGGTTTACAAAGAGTTAATCATCTAAAGGTTTCAGCAGGCAGCTTAGAAAAACAGAGCTGTAAATCGAAGTCAAGGCTTGAAAGTACAGGGCAGATAGGTTATAGAAGCACCATGGGCAGGCAGTGCAAGAATTCAAATACATGAAGGAAAATATCTGAGGGCAGGAAGGACCATAGCTTTCGAAGCAGCAGAGGGTGAAGAAGGTTAAATGAATGAAAATACCTCAGAAATGGTGGAAGGGGGAAAAGAACCAGGATGTATGAACGGGACTTTCCTAGCTTGAGTGTTGCACTTCCATTACGCAATGTTTAGACCTTTGCCCATGAAATTTAAACAAAATCCAACTTCTTAAAACTCATTATCAAGCTTGTAAGTCTTCTGGAATTCTCTGAGAACAGAAAGCACTGATGCTTTGCACAGCTCTAAAGGCACTGTGTGGATCTTGCTACAACACAAAGCAGAAAGCACCATGAGGGAAGCAACTGTGGTTGCCCACATCCATGCAAGGACTAGCTCTGGAAGACTCCAGGATCTCCTGTCGATCCAGAGTCCTGTCAGTGCAAATGAGGATTTCTTCCTCAACAGACAAAAACGCAGGCAGACACATTGTCACTGAGGGGGCTGTATGCTGAGATGTTGCAGGGCACCTGCTCTTCAACCTTGGCCTTCTGCCTTCAGTCCTGGCTGCGTGGCACTACTGTAACACCAATCTTACAGCTCCTTTTTAACCATGCTGGAACCTTTTCTACTTAGCCTCTGCATGGTTTGTCTCCACTTCAGCCCCCAGAGGAACCAACCAGCTGTTAGAACAAGTCCATCCATGCTCCCCCTCGCTTTGTTAGAGAGTGCTGAGCCGCAGGGTTGGAGGAAAGATGCAGCACCCTTGATAATTCAACTCCACTCTTCCCAAAGCTCTGGGCCACAAAATTACAACAGAAAAGGTTTGCAACACTAGAGCACTCATTTACAGGATGTATTTATTACACTGTAAAAAGTCCATTGGATTTAAGCCATTTACCCCATATGTACACTGGCTGTACTCCCACCCCAACCTTGGGTTTCTCGCAGTACAGCATACACTGGGTTGGAATTGACGCCTGTGTCCCTCCCAGTCACCAGTGGGATTTCTGAGATTGGTATTACTGAGAATTTAGCCAACTAAAGAGGAGGAAGAACTGAGATGCAGTGCTTGCCAGGCAGCCAGCTCTGCTCTGGACATGAGGGGATGGAAGAGCAGGACATCCTTGCTGCAAGACAAAAGCACAGGAATGATGACTATCAGCTGCAGGAGACCCCAGGTGGAAAAGGAGGTGGGGTCCTGACAACCAGAAAACGCATAAAGGTGCAATCTTCACAGGAACTTCCAAAAGAAAGCTGCTCCTTAGCACAGTAGACTTGCTGGGCATCCGCCAGCAGGTGCCACTGATCCCAGTATCTTCTCTGACTGAAGAGGAGGGGACAACTCTGGGCCAACAACGCAAGTGGCAGACAATGAAGCACTGCTGTGCAACCCAAGGGAAGTAGCTCCCCAGGTGCTGCTGGAGAGACGGCCATGGTGCTCTGCTCTGACATTACAGGGCTCCGCATTTCCTCCTAATCTGATTAACTAGGCAGAGCCTCCTGAATTTGCTCTGCCCACCAGACAGCCTTTACATAGAAGGAGAGGAGGAAGGCAGCACTGTGCCTACCAGGCTCCCCTGCTCCCTAACTGGTCAGGGAATTATTGCAATCCACGTTGCAGAAGGAAAGCATATGGCTACAGCATACAAGAAGCCCTGCATAGCAAGCTGGAAACTACACTGTGAGCAATCCTCTAGGCAAAATTTTCAACCTGCTGAGCCCAGGCATACCTACAGCCCAAATAAAGCAGTGCGGCCAGAAGCAGGGGCAGGAAAGTTAAGAAACAGCTGGGGAATTGTCCAGGGATTGAACTGAACAATCTGAGAGGCAGTCCTATACTGTTGCCCCTCTCCGGTGTTAAATTAATGCATTTTCCCTTTTCACCAGATGACACATTGGCAGCTTGGTCCCAGGCTGCTGTGTGTGGGTGTTGCCTGGTCCCTGAGATCGTGAAGGCAGGAAGGAGATTGGTCAGTGGAGCTGGATACCAAGAAGGGAGCAGTCAGGAATTTCTAGTCAGTTGCCACTAGAAAGGAACAAATGTGATGTGCTCTGGGGGCTTGCTGCAGCTGCCTTCTGTGCAGGTTAGCATCATCTTCTAAAACAAACATGCTCACTATCAGGCATTTGGAAAACCAGCATCCTCTGCAAGAGCCTCCTCAGCAGACAGTTCTCAGATACCTTCAAACTAATTGACTTCAGAGGTTGTCATGGGGTCAGTGGGCCGTGGAGTAGCTAAGAGGGGAACAGGAGAGGTGGCTTCTATTAGAGCTGGGTTGAGGATGATTGGAAGAGTCATAGGCGGGACCCCAACCTGCAGGGGAGAGGCAAGAGGCTGCAGGATAAGTGGTGGCTGTGCTGTTGCAGGAGGTATGTCTGTAACGGGGCTTGTCTTTGTTGGCGCTGATGCTGTGAAAGGAGAGGAAGAGTTGCTGATGGTGGGAGATGCAGGAGCAGAAGCTCTCTCAGACTCTGTAAGAAAGAAGAGAAAAATACATTCTTATATAGGCCTGGACAAAGTCAACTTCAGCCTTAAATTAATCTAGACTAAGGATCAGCTTTAGGGACCTTTTCAGACTTTTTTTTTCCCCAGACTTTCCCCTTCTACATGCCTTCACAAGGGGCCTTGAGGAGCAGGTGTCAAACACAGCATTCTGCCTTTGCCTCTATCCACAAAAATCTCAACAAGAAGGCCATAACCAAACCATTTGGAAGCACAACGGGTTCCACAACTCAGAACAGCTAGTCAAAGCAAGGAAAAGCTGATCTATGCTTTCCACATTCTGGGAAGATGCTTCCAGAAAGAAGAAAATAGGACTTACCACTAGCACTCAGTTCAGAAGGCTTCTCTGATGGAGCTGGGTGGGTGGCTGGTCTCACATCCCCCACAGGAGAAGGGGGCAGAGAAGATGCTATTGACTTCTGAGAATGCTGCTCCATTGGTATGCTGGGGACAGGATCTAGGAAAACAAACAGTGAGACACTACACCAGTTTACTCTCTCCTTTCGTCCACCCTCAGTTTGCCATCCTGATGCCAAACTCTCAAATCCTCCTGAATGTATCATCAGTAACATCCAAGTACTATGGCAGCTGGGTACAGCGAGGGGCAAGCACTAGGCCCAAGACTTGTTTTTTTAAACGTTTCTCATTCCCTTGTACCTTGGATGACTGTTTGTTTGAAGAGCTCATCTCGCAGTCTAGGTAAGAAGCAGTCAATCCGCTCCCAGGTGATCTCCCAAAGATCAGAGTATCCTGTCCGCGAGTCTGCACTGTGGAATATCCCAGCCGTGTCCATTACAAGCAGCATATTCTTCAGAGACTCTGGGATGGCCTCCAGCTGTAATCAGAAACACTCCTCAGCACAGAGAGATGGGACACACAGCAATGAACAAAGACTCAAAAAAAGCTGATGGGCTGTACTGGAAACAGGCTAAAGGGACACACTGTGGAACAAATGGGTTTGCAAGAGTTAAATTTAAAAAAAAAACAACAACGAAGTGTAAAAGGTTAAAATTCATTAATGATTGTTGAAAGCACTGTAGCACTTTCAGCACCTTACCAGTAAGTCACTGGAGCCAGCATGCATGTATTTGTCCATGAAGTCAAGGATTGTCAGCCACAAAGCAGCAAAAGTGGTCAGTGAGAGCAGCGGGGAGAGATGCTGTAGGAACACCTAGGAAAGAGCATAACTGTTGTCAACAAGCATTATCAAGGCTGCTGTTCATGGCGTGGCAAGCCAATCTCACAAATCTGGAATGACCCCTCCCTGTGGCAGGCTAGAAGGCCAGAGGATGCCACAGGAATCCGTTCTTCTAAGCTGCTTATACAAAAAAGTGAAACTAGTCTATCTTGCCTGAGGTCACTTAAGTTTTAATCAGCACCTCCTCCAGTCCTTCAGGCACAGGCTTGTGACGAACACCACTTCACCTCTAGAATAAACTGTCTTTAATTAATGTTGAATGATATACTTCTCTTTACTGTTCGTAAACACCTTCCTGACAACTTTTCTGAATCCAAGATCACAGAAACAGCTCTGGAAAGAAGGCTCATCCCAGCAGCAGGTGGTGGTGGGAAGGCTCAGCACTGAAGACAGTCATACTAGCAAACTGACACCTCTCCAAATCACAGATGCTGAGATGCAAACAATGCTGTCCTCTTGATGCACACGTTCTCTCCTAAGCTTTCAGACAGCAGAAGCACGCTCACCTTGGAGAGCAGTGTTGAGGCTCTCATCCTAGTTTCTTCCATTCCACCAACATCAGCTGGGCTGATGTTCTCAAGGAGCTTCGTTAGCAGAGGGAACAGCACCTGTTGGATTGATAGTTCTTTGTGAAAATCTCATCCGGTCATTTTCATCTAACCACCTTAAAGGAAGAAGCTGATTTTTTGAACTGATTTCTAGACAAAGAGCATGAGGGAAGCAGTGAGAAATTGAATATGTGGATTGATTTCCAAGAGGCTCTGTTAGAAGCCTAAGCAGAGAATACTATTTCACAGGAGCAAAATAGGGAAATGCCTGTGTATTATGGTGAGCAGACTATTTAACAAGACAGCATTATGCCTCCTACAAAGAGCTTTGCTCTTCACAACTGCTGTCATACCCGCATGCCCAGCCCAACCAGGAGGTTACCTTATTGAAGCACGACTCCCACTCTAAGGCATCTAAGGCCTGCAGGTCATGTACGAGGAGAGCCCGCTGCAAGTAGGTGAGTGCCTGCATCCGTACCTGGCGTCGGGCATCACAGCATAACCAGGCAATACCTGCAAAAAAGGGGTTCAGTGCAGAGCCCACAGAGAAAGTGTTACATTCCAACTCACCCAGCTTAGGTAGAGAAAGCTAATGAACACCAAACACACTGAGGGGAAGGAACAAAATAAGAAGTAGCATACCTGTTCTAGGTCACAGATTGGGAATCTACTGTCACATCCAGAAATAAGGTGGTAGCTAAATCATGCTAAAGATACCTTTCTAGATCTGACCCCATTTTGTTTTCCCATTTACACAGCAGACCCTAAAAAACAACCTCTGCTTGCTAACTGCAGTTAGCCCTTGGCTCCTCCACTTTCCTGAAGGCTGATGTTGTATCGAAAGTCTCTCAGCTCACTTCTCATCACAAGGGGATGACTTTACCTTGTAACAAAGGACACCAGCAGTTCGACCACAGTGTTCGGGAATCTGCTATGATTTTCCTCCCTGAAGTCTCTAGATGGCGTTGCTCCTCTGCCCAGGAGCTGTAGATGGAAGCTGCTCGTGTGTGCAAGGTGTGCATGAGATCCAGGAGCTGCAAGTCAAGCATCACATTAAGTAACAAAGTTCTTGAATCAAACCTTGTCTCTGCTCCTTCCCAAACCAATGCTAAGAGGATCCCAGCTGCTATGAGATAGTTTCAGTCCCAGTTATCTGTGCAGTCCCTAAGCATTCAACTACTGGGCATCCTCCACAATATTATTGTCAGTCAGTAGCCATACACATTTCCTCCAATGGCACATGACAGCATCCTAACAACTTTAGTACTGAACTGTGGCCCAACAGACTAGTGCTCAGTCAGCATCTTCACATCTTTGAAAGCCAAGATAGAGAGAAATAACTCCTGCATCCCAGTCCTCTGTACTTGGAAACCCTGTGTCCCAGCCCACCAGGTTCTCCTCTCTCCATAAACTCACATGCTCTGTCAAACTCTCCACTAATCTCACATGAACCTCATGTCTCCAAATCCTTTGATCCACATTCATTGTATCTTCTGCAATGACTAATTTCCAGACACCTACTCTTCTGCACTCTGCTACCAGCCCTAACCTTCACCATTCAGTGGTCACTAGTCCAGGGTACAACCTCCCCTCATCCCATGAGGGGTCCCAGTGATTCCCTAGCAAGGTCCCGATTGTGGGAAAGGAGAGGAGGAAATCCTTGCTATACTTACGTCCTGACTAACCTGTAAAGACACAGTGTGGTAGCTGGCAGGGATGCTCTCATCCTCATCCTCATCACTGTGTGTGTGGGCCTGGTGCTGGTTCAAGACTCGTGATCGCCGAGTGGAGCTCTCCTTTGGCTTTTTTTTTAACCGACTGGATTTACTATCATGTCTGTGGCTTTTCCCTCTTTTCTCCTGGGACTTAGAGCCTAAAAAGGTAAAGGCAGCAACATATAATATACACACTCCATCACAAAATGTTTACAGCCTTTGAACACGTGCAGCAGCCACTTTCTGACATCCCCAGTGGAGGGTTCTACTTTTACTTTAAGAGGTACCCAGCGCCCTTCAGGAATAGACTTCTGCATCAACAGCCAACACTTGTTGATGCTGCTACCTTCACATTAGGTGCTGGCCTCTTGTGTCACAGTGACAGGGCCTTTTCTCAGAGCAGAAGATGATCTGAGTGCTGAGGACTCATTCCCCAACAGTACATCACACATCCCTTCATGCTGTTGGGCACTCTCAAGCTTGATCCCAGCTGTCAAATCAAAGGCCATCTTACCTCCATTCAAGCTTGCCTCCACAAAAATGCGAATGGTTTTGACACAAAGCTCAAAGTTCTCAGGTGTCACGTGGGCAGCATCTCGCACAATGAAGGACAAGGACTCTACACACTTCATGAGTGACTTTGTGTCATGTGGGCCCAAATCCAGCCCCACAGTCAGGCTATACTGGTTGACAAGAGGAGACGGCCCCAGCCTGTTGAGCCCAGCACTGGGTTTAGAGGTGTCGATGTCATCTTTCCCCACCTGCAGGGCACAGCAAGAGGGTAGCAGGAGGGAGTAGTGTAACAAACTGCACCACATGCACGTGCTGAAAGAACCTTTCTTCTGGAACAATTCCCCTTTCTTCAACATTTGCCTCCTAGCTTTCTGCTCTCAATCTGCATCTTCTCCACATCTCCCCTTCACACTGTCAGCTCACCTTAGCTAGCTCTTCTACAGCCTTATCCTTCATCTCCCTACCACACCCTCTTCCAAAAACTAGGATTAGTTTTTGGTACCAGAAGCCCCTTGGTTACTCACCACTAGCCAGCCACTGTTCATCATATCCACATCTGTCACCGAGCGGTGCATCTTGCCTGGCTTCCCATGGTCTGTGTACACCTCTGAATCAGACGTGTAGCCACGGTCTAGGCTCATGTCACTTGGATGATAGGAGGAGACCTCACTGTCTGACTGAGCACCTTCAAGACAAAAGGCATAGGTTTTAGGGAGTGAACTTGGAAGAGTAGCTATGAATAAGGGAGAAGCAATCCAGATCAGCATTAGCTAAGAACCACCGGTGGGCCCTGGAAGAATCTGAACCAGGCCTTTCCTCCTGGGAAAGGAAGAACAACTGTAACTGAAGTACCCACAGGAGATAGCAGGAAACACAGATCTTGACATTTATTCCTGGTATGTACATTTGTTTTTCCTCTTCAAAAGGAAGGGAATTTCCATCATCTGCTAAGTCACTTATCAACTGACCATGGATTTAAAAGGGCAAATTCCAACAACTTGTTCCCAGGGGAAGACTCATATGTACCACACGTTTTAGAACCGTTGGAGGTGCTAGGTTCAGCCAAGGCAACTCCTAAAGCACAACGCAGAGTATAGGACTTGTGTGGGTGCTGAGGTCCCTCATGCAACTCCATATTAATACTGGTAAAGTGCTTCTTGTTCACCAGTTTATTTCATGCATGTTCCATATCTATCTGATCAACCTTCCCTGAACTTCAAGACAACCTTGTATTTCACATGTCCCAAGCTCAGAAACCCTTGCAAAGGCCAAATTGAAGGCACTGTGATCAAGTTATCTTTAACAAAAATTGTGTTTTTTTTCCCCCCCATCATTCAACATTATCTAGAAATCCACCAGCATCTAGATTTGCTGTGAACACAGTGCACCAAACGTTTTCAGGAGGTAAAGAGAAATAATGTTTTGATCTACAGGATGCCATAGTCAAGTAGTTTGTTCAAACAGTAAAGACAGGAGCAGTAAAAAAAGAGCTGTAAGAAAAAAAAATCTTGTATTTGCTCCAGACAGCAAAGGCCACAAACTGTTCAGCATAAAGCATCAGGACCTAGCAAAAAAGTTCTAGAAAAGCAGAGAGGAGAAAAGACTTTTAGGAAAGTCCTTTCTTTAATTTTGTTTTCTTCTTCCTGTAGAAGTCTGAAGATGTCAGCCTCAAATACACTGCCAACTGGCTAAAGCAGAACACGAACAGTTTGCTGGAAAGACCATCTACTAACACAGTCAAGAGAAGTGGCAAACAGTGGGTTGGTCTTACAGGAATTGCTTGTGCACTCTGAAAACAAACTGATTTGGAAATAGAAGTTTAAAGAACTACTCCCTTTACAAAATCCTTAAAGAGGGGACACAAAGGAGTCAGTCCTCTAAAAGAGGAAACAGCTGGGTTTACATTACACACCTGGATGAGAGATTAAAAGCTATATTACCCATGGCACCAGACCACAACCACCAGAATATACTCCATGGGGCAGTGCAAAGACCTACAGCTGCTGCAACTGGTATCAATTTTCCTCCCCCCCCCTCCTCACTGCTCCCCCAGGGATGAGCACCTGGACTGCTGCTCAGAGTATGAAGAGATGGCAGAGTAGAGCCAGGGACAGACCATGGGGTAGGAGTGAACAGCAGGTGCTGGTCTTTAATCTTGATAATGTAGTTTAATATCAGCTTTGTTTTCTTGCTGTTCCCTCTGCTAATTGAAAAGCTTGGGGAAGCAGCTGCTTATCTGGCAGGCGGGCATCAGATTTCCTAGCAAAAGCCAGCCTATCTTACCTGTGTCGTTATCTGCCCTTGCTGTAACCTGCAGGGCTGCAGGTGGCTTTACTCCAGACCCAATACACTCCAGGAGGGTGAAGAGCGTGTACCAGTCATCCCCAGAATGAATGTTGGCAGCATTGGTCTTCAGCAGTTCATGGAGGCCATAGGCAACCTCGTGGCTAACTCTGGACAACACATTTGGCTTCATCATGAGCAGGATACGTAATGAGAGGAGAACCTAACCACAGAAAGAGACAGCAAGAATAACAGATCCTATTATATACACTCCCTTCTCCAGCAAAGTCCTCCTTCCTTACTTAGGGCTACTTACAACTGCTGCTTGTTGTTACCTGTAGCACACACAGGCTAAATGTGGGTCCATCCCACAGTAATTGCTTTCCTATGTTGTCAGATATAGCAAAAAAAACCCCAACAACACAACAGCAACAGACTTCCCCTTACCTGTGCACTGATTTCTTCCCGACGAAGGAGCCGAATCGCCAGCCTCAGCAGCCCCACCACTGCCCTTTCCACTAAGAAGCAGAACTCCATTGCATTGACACAGAGGTGATAGAGGTGGTCTCGGACAGTTTGCCAGACACAGGTCACACGGTCCCTAGCCACAACAAGGAGGAGGGAAAGGGTAGGATGAAAGGAGATGAGACAAGCAGAATGCAGCTACTTCCCCCTTCCACCCTGAACGCTCCATACAACCTCACAACCTGGTATTTCGTAACTTCAAAGAAAGACTCCAGTGGAGAGATATAAGAACAGACACATAGAAACAACAAAACTGTCAAGTATCTTATTTACTTAATTACTCGCAAATCAACCAGGTGGGTGAATTCTCCCTCCAGTGTTTAGTTTATATTCTCCAGATCTCATGATATCAAAGCAATAATTCATGGGTGAATAGTCGCTATGTTTGCATATGCTAGAACAGAATTGCTAAGCCCTGAAATTATAGCCACATGCTGCTTCAGCTGGCAAATGAAGCACATAAGGAGCTCATTCCCTAGACCCAGTCAACAGCTGCAGTAAAGCAGAGACATATACAGCAAATACAAACGTATTTCAAGGTCATACCTATTTTCTAGTACAATCCTTAGAAGCATCTCCAAGCAGAAGGCAGCATCCTCTTCATCATATGTCTCCTCATCGGGAGTCACAGAGATTAGAGCCTAGAAAAGACAACTAATGTTTGTGACTTGCAGCTCCTCAAAACAGGGGTACTAGTGAGGACCAACAGAATGCTCTTAGTCTGGGCAAAGCAGCACTCCAGTGTCTGGGGAGGTTGTGCACAGTCCATCAAAAATACATTGGAGTTCAGGGGCTAATCTAAGTATATGGAAGATTTTATATATATATATATATATATATATATATATATATATATATATTGTTTTTAGGAAAGATTCAAACTTAAAGAATGTTAAACTCTGATGAAGTGTCTCAGATGGGGAGGCTTTCTGGCAGCCAGCAGCTTCTTATTAAGCATATCTGAAGCACAGAAAAGACAGACATACCTAGAACTGACTATGCACAAGCCAACAACTTGCATATAAAGGAAGAGTTCCTGACATAAGAGAACTAAGAGCAAAATCTTCCTCCAGAACTGAGACGGCACATGAAATTTTCAAACAGTTTCTGTTACCAAAAGACTCTTACGATGTTTGTCACAATTTACTGTCTTTCTCTGCTACTAAACATATGTGTAAGTTCTGTGCAGGCAGCCAACATAACAGACAAACAAATGGTTGGTTTCAAATCCCAAATAGGCTTAAAACATCCTTTGAGGACAGTGGAGCTAGTTGAGAATACAACACATATGCATGATCACTCAGCAGACTTGTCCCATCACCCATCCTGTCCCTTGCCCAGTATCTTTCTCACCTTCATCAGCTCCTGGAGAGATTCAAGTTGCAGGAATTTACTTTCTGTGATCAACTTCTCAGGATCACATTGCTGGAAAAGACAGAAAAAAGAATGATATATCCAGGAGGCGGGGAAGGCATACAAACATATCCCCCACAAAACACCACATGCTGCTGCAGTAGGTACTGAGAGTGGTTTCAACACAGATACCTGGAGGAAAACTTCTGAAAGCTAGTTCAATCCTTTAACATCAATTATCCTCTAACAGCGCTAGATGGATTTTATCAGGTGGCTCCTTGCCTTTTAAAAAGGAACATTTGCCCATAGACTGCTTTGTCTTGGAAAAGATTAGTCATTTGAGAGTTAATAAATATGTGCTTAATTACAGCATAGTGACTCCAAGGGCAGATCCCAGTTTCTTGTGCAAAACCATCTCTATTTTCAAGTGTTACTATGTCTGTGCATCATATCCTATAAGACCCTATATAGCAGGCAATGCAGACTCACTCATCTTTTCTTTATTACATTTAACAAGTCTTCTGGGAGCCTGAAATACTGCCTAGAAACATGCATGTTTATGCTTCTGTTACCTGTTATCCACATAATACTGTCACCACAAACAAAGGCAGGTTCTTTCACAGCCTTTATTTTACCTTTATGCACTCCAGAGCCGCTCGCTTTGCTTCCTGTGTCTCAGTAGATGGCCCTCTCATGCCAGATTGCTCTGTGCCACTGAGGGTGAGCCAACTAACAAAACTCAGCACTGTAGATTCACCACTGCAAATTAGAAGACATCAGCATCAGTAAGAAAACATTAAAGAAGAAAAAGAAAAGGAATACTATTTTCCAGGACTAAGGAGGATAAAAAAAAGACTGCCTGAGCTATCTGCTCCACTCACCGGTTAGATGGTGTCTCCTCACGCTGCAGATAGATTTTACCATTGGGATCCACAAAGTCTTCAACCTGGAAGACAGACCAGAACAAGTATGTATTCAGTTGTCTACTTTTCTGTAGCCTGTTTTTGCCCCTACAATGCCTCACTTAATGATGAAATACTACACCCAAGCACCTGCCTGCAGCCAGCCAAACCCAGCTCTTCACCCCTCTACCCATAGAGTCACACCTCTCCACCATCTGGCAATACTAATACCATCCTCTAATACCTCATGCACTCACTCTTCCACACAATATTCAAAATTTGTTCAAGTAAAATGAATGGTGGAATTTCTCAAATACAACAAAAACAAAAATAATAATAAAAAAAAAAAGCTGTGAAACAAGCTGAGCCGGCATGTTACTTGAACATTACACTTTTTGATGGCTTTCTAGATCTGTACACACTACCAAATCCAGGCCTTCTTTGCAAGGGAGCTCTCCACCGCTCTGAACTGATCCTATGAAAAGCCAGCTTCCCACTCCCCGAGTCTTCAGCTACCCGTGAGCTGGCTGTGATTACCTCTACCATGGCCTTGGGCAGCAGTTCTGCTCGGAAAAGCTGCAGGAGGGCCTCCATGATGTTTTTCCAGCCCTCCCGCAGAATGTCACCATGGCGATGGGCCAAGTGAAACACGGTCTTTGCTGCAATATGGGCCTTGGGATTGCTTCCAAAAACAGTCGGCAGGTTCTCAATAGACTAAAGGAAAGAAAAGGGGCAGCAGTCAGCAAGACTTGTTTCTTTCCCAACAGAAATCATAGCAGACTGATCAGAATTGACTACAGAAAAGGCAGCAGTTCTTTGCACATTGCTGTGGACAACTAACTCAGCTCATATTTGCTTGACGCAGAAACAAAGACAAGGTGGCTTTCCAGAGCAAGCTAAATCACTGAGACACTTAGACCCAAGCTCTCCACTACAGAATACTTTGAAATTGCTCACTGCAAACTTACAAATAACACTAACTTATTGTGCTATGGGAACTCACTCCAGAATCAGAGCTTTAAAGTAAGGTATCACTGCCCCTCTGGCTGCAACCATTACTGTTTGAGATGGAAACTATGGCCAAAACCATTCTGGACATATAAAGGTGCTCTGAACACCAGTTAACAGCGAGCTAATCACCTCCATATTCTTTTCTATTCCTCTTCTGTTAAACAAAGTGGCTATGCATAGCAATTGCAGTGCTCAGTGCTGACACCTGATCACCAGGGTGATCTAGCTTGGGACATGGCAAAAGGACCTGGACAGGCTGGAGAAGTGGGCTCATGAAAACCTAACGAGGTTCAATAAGGCCATGTGCAGGGTGCACTTGGGTCAGGGCAATCCTAGGTATTTATATAAACCGGGGGAAGATCTCCTTCAGAACAGCCCTGTGGAGAAGAACCTGCAGGTCCTGGTAGACAAGAAGCTGGACATGAGCCAGTAGCATGTGCTTGCAGCCCAGAAGGCCAACTGAGTTCTGGGCTGCATTAAAAGCAAGGTGACCAGCAGGGAGAGGGAAGTGATTGTACACCTCTACTCAGCTCTTGTGAAGCCCCCCTTGACTGCATCAAGGACTGGGGCACCAAGTACAGGAAGGACATGGAGCTCTTGGAGCGGGTCCAGAGGAGGGCCACTAAGATGATCAGAGGGCTGGAGCACCTCTCCTCTGGAGAAGGGTTGAGGGAACTGGGCTTGTTTAGCTTGTAGAAGAGAAGGCTCCAGGGAGACCTCGTTGTGGCCTTCCAGTATTTGAAGGGAGCATATAAACAGGAAGGGGAACAGCTATTTACGAGGATGGATAGTGGTAGGACAAGGGGGAATGGTTTTAAACTGAGTCAGGGGAGGTTTAGATTAGATATTAGTAGGAAGTTTTTCACACAGAGGGTGGTGATGTACTGGAACAGGTTGCCCAAGGAGGTTGTGAATGCCCAGGCAGGCATTCAAGACCGGCTGGATGTGGCTCTGCGCAGCCTGGTCTGGTGGTTGGTGACCCTGCACATAGCAGGGGGGTTGAAACTGGGTGATCATTGTGGTCCTTTTCAACCAAGGCCATCATATGATTCTACGATTCTAAGCTATGCAACACTTCAACGTTCCTCTCCCACTTTCTAACAGTTCCTCTTTGATTTGTCTCCTCAGTCCCTAGAGACATTCATCCCTACTCCCCTTCCATCAGACTGTCTCTCAAATATTTGTTCAGTTGTCATATCCCACTGTTGTTCCCAAGCCCTTCAGGAATTTAGGGCAGCAGAAAGTAATTGGTGTAACTGGAATTAGCCAAAGATAAAAACTCATAGCTCAGTTCAAATCCAGAATTTCTTGATTCCAAATCATCAGCAAATGGCATAGTTGCTTAATTTTCACAGACCTAAGACTGCTCCAGATTCTAGTCTCACAACTAGACGGGATGCAGCTGGCAATAGCTGGTGCCTTTGAGGGCTTAGTCTAGTTGCTTCTACTGTGTAAATCTGTGTCAGATTTACAGCTTTACTACAGATTTACTGTGAAACAGTTGTTTCACAGCAGACATTCCTTTTCTTGTGTAATCTGCTGGTAGCCTCAAAATCTGCTATGCCTGGAGAGGATCGAGTATTTCATCTCTGCTGTAATGAGATGCGCAGGAAAAAGGGAATCAAAAGCAACTCCACTGCTTGACTGTTGAGGGTTTTGCTTTCTGTTTATTGTCTTTTAACGGTCAAGCTGGTGCTCCTTTATTGCTACCAACGCAGGATGTGAGTAATATAAAAAATATCCAGTTCAGACAACTCTACTTTTCTGTATGGTTTTGGAACAGACAAATTCCATTAACTGGACTAATTTGTAGGACTGTTCTCTTTCCACTGTCCCTTTGAAAGATTTCAAAAATCATCTGTTTGGGCCATTTTACACCCATAGTTTCACTCTCTAGAGATCTTGTTTCAGCCCCACTCCTTTTTGTGTGTATGCGTTCACAATTTGGTAAAATTCTGTTCTGCTCAGTGTGGATCTTGTAGAGGTTCTAAGAACAATGTTGTAGATTTCTTTATATGTTTGACCTTAGAAAGGAATTGTTGTAATTTCCCTAGCACATTCTGCCATATACTACCTACCAAAAACCTCAGGGGAAAAAAGTTAGGCAGATGATGTTCCATGCAAAAAGATCTGGGCAAAAAAGCTTAACTCAATCACTGTACCTTGGACTGTATCAGAAATAGTGCTTAAGTTTTTGCTAAAGGTGAAACAAACTGCTGATGTTATTTCCTGATCCCAATAAACAATTCAAAACATGTTTTTCTAACCACTTTATGCTGCACAGATACAGAGCCCCTACAATTACAGAGAACCGATCACAAAGCAGTCCTTCTTGGCACCACATAAGCCCTATAACCAAATATTTACTAACTGAAATGCATAAACTCACTTGGGAGTATGGATGATCACTGTCTTCACATGGAGATCTAAGTTTCCTCATATGAAATAGGTTGAATAAGCAGTTTTATATTAACTGCAACTTGTGAGTATATAGGAAACACACTTATTTGGACTTGTGCAACAGAATTCCTACTTTACCACACAGTTTTTCATTGCCTTCACCAGAAAACCCAGGGCAGGGGCTGCTACCTAGATACTGGTATAACTAAAATAAACCAACTATACTACTTAACAAAAGAAGAGAGCTCCAACATACTAAAAAAGATACTTCTTTCCCCTCCTTGCAAACTTACCTCGCTGCTGAGGGCTGTAAACTTGCAGAGAGAAATTATGAGATTGTCAAACACATCACTGAGGCCATAGTGAGCAGAAATCATTGCACATTTCCTAGGGGAAGAAGAACACAGAAAACACTGTAATAACTTGGCAGAGAGGTCTCTGTACAAGACAGCAAATCAGACTGCCTCTTCGTTGACATTTTAGACCTTCCTCTCTACCCACTCGTAACAAATGCTCATGTACAGAGTCTATTATCCATCATATAATCAAAATCGTCCTTCAGTCTTGGACAGCTGATATTTGTCTGTGATCTCTTCCAAGAATCAAGTCCAAACAGACAAACTACCTGCAGCTGAGCCAATATGCCAAATTTCATGTCTTGACATAAGAAGTTGCTGACATTAAACCTTCAGCTAAACCTGCTGTTTCCAAGAGACAGTGGCTACAGTAGCATATTAACAGAGCTTTAAAACTACCCTTAAGGCATGGCTTGGTCAGCATTCAAGCACAACCAGGGTTTTTTCCAGTAGAGCATCTCAAAGATAACAACATTAAGTACTGATGAGAGACAGGAAAAAGGTTAAACAAACAAACAAACAAACAAAAAAACAAAAAAAAAAACGCAGAAAGAAATGAACAATTCCTATCCCATCCAGCCACAGCAATGGTCTCATATACATAACTTCATGAAAGGTTTTCTTGATATCCCAGGACTCTGTCAGCATCACTGTGGAAGGTAGCAGTATTTTCCCTTCACTTTTAAGCAGTACAGCTGTGTCAGCAAGTCTTCTAAATGTAACTATGCTGGAATTTAAAAATACATACCACAAAGCACTCAAACTTACTGCAGCACACCAGTCAAACCAAGTGGCCAGTGGCACTAAAAAAGGCCAAGATGAGGTGAATCAACACTAACAAAAGATCAAATCCAGGGGAGCGTAGGCCACAATTAAAAAAATAAAATAAAATAATAATAATAATAAAAACCTCTTCAGTTGCTAGGAAAAATAACAGCTAGTATTCATTGTGACCTCTTCAGCAGATAGATGAGATAACAATCAAACTAACATTTCTGGGTTTCACAAATGTAAGACCTACCTGAAACCAGAGATAGCCTTCTGGATGATTGTTTCTTCTAAGCTCTTGTCAAAAACATAAGAAAGTGCTGCAATGGTTGGCCCCCATGTCATGGTGAAAAGATCATGATCATAGCTTCCAGGGGGCACATGGAGAAATATTCCCTCATCAGTGGCACCACGATGCAGCAGGACATTCCAGATATAGTTTTCCTTCACCAGGCCCGTCTGTTCCTCTGGCATCACTATCTCATCATTTCTACAAGGGAGGTAGGCAGAAAGGTTGAATTTTTCATTCTGAGCCAAACATAACATTTACACAATACCTTTCATTATATGGTCCCAAAGTTAATTGATATCTACTCTGGAGTGATTTTGCCAGTTCCTGCAACATTCTCTTTTCTAAAGCCTGCTTGCTTCCTCTGCCCCTCTCCAATACATTGGATATAAAGTGCAGTGCCTCTCAGGAACTCTGGGTCACTACAGTGTAAGTATAGTATGGAAGAAGCACCTCCTACAAGTGGAAAATGCAACATATATTGCAGTTAAATGTTGGAAAACTTCTGACAGCATGCTAGTGTAGCTTCACATTCCCCACCTTTCATCCACTCAGAGCACTATGCATATCTCATTGCTCTCAAATAAATAAAAAAATTGTTACATCACAGCAAAGTAGTATGAGCAACTTTGTATAAGAATAAGAATATTCAAATTATGTCAAAATTAAATATCAGAAAGCCAACAAATTCAAAATAAAGCAAGAAATCAAATGTGTAATGGGTGACTCATACCCAGGGTACCACAGCTCCCTACTCTAACTTGATTTAAGCTATACAATAATAAAACAATTATGATTAATGCCAAGTAGTACTTGAAACCCTGGGTTAAAACACATACTCCCTAAATTTGGGTAACACTGCACAAGAGAGAATTCTCTCCAAATGACCAAGTAATTGAGTCTCAAAACTAGTCAAAATATTAGATCAGGCAATCCAAAAAACAGAGGTCAAGCTATAGAAATAAAAAAAATAATGTACTTCAGTTGCTAAAGAAGTAGTTTTCATGTGCTAACAGTATCTATAAAAGAAACACTTTGGTTTATGCATAGGAAATAAGCTCATCTCAGTTTTGGGTAGCTGTGTTATTTTGACAAGGGCAATCATTACTGAGATTATACAGGAAAATGCGTTAGTAGTCAGTAGCATACTTTTTTTTTTTTTTTTCCAAACAAATCCATTTTTTGTTAGTATTAACAGAAGCAAGTGAATGAGTTTTACTTGGAAGGTCTCAGGAAATTCTGTACTCAAAAGTGAAATGCTAAGATCCTGAAGAGATCATATATTATTCTGTACAGATTACAGTCGAATTTATTTTCCTAATAAGACCCTCAATTTCAACTATCACAGTACGATAATCTCTTTGGTGTGGAGCAGTAGCCATTGATTTAGGCATTGATCACAATGAAAAAGCTGAATTATTTGGTGAAGGAAGGATAGAAACAGACTAGAACAGAGTCCCAATCTCACTGAAAAATATTCTCAGGATACTACTAAAACAACATTAACAACACCCTCAGGAAAAAGAGGTCAATCAAAACCAGAACTATATTTGAAAGATTGAGCCAACTCAAAGAATTTCTGGATAGTTGGTACAGGCAGTATCCCCATCTTCCTGGGTAAGGCTCAAAACAGAGGCCCAACATGAGTACACTGTCCTGCTTCCAGCATAAGTCATTGCCTGCAACTGCAGACTGAAACCAGCTGAGAGTCAAGAGTTATATCCTGTCTCCTCAGAGACACAATCCTCTCAGCTTCAAATTTTAAGTGTCTGGATTTACTGATAGGGTAGATTTCTGAAGTTATTACTAACCCCCCCCCTCAGAGCTAGTCCGTGCCCAAAAAGGCTTCAGCCACTAGGAATTCTCTTCAAACACTGGTCAGAATGCCAAGAGCTTCAGGGATGACAGAAGAGATTGGGTGTACAGAGTAGACTCATATGAAAAGCTGAAAAGCTTTTGAAATGAAATATGCAACTAAGACCCGGACAGTTATGTCAAGGCAACAGTGCTGCTATCTCTGGCACTGCATAAATGTTCTGAAGAAATCTAAATGCCTGGCTGGAGGACAGAAGCTTCTTAGTTTAAACATTTCTCATGTGTTGCTCAGCCATTATTATACATGTTGAAAGAAGTTGTGTATTTTTTAACATTAGCTTAAGCGCTGTGGATTAAAATACCATGGCGAGAATCCAAAGATACAAGTCTATCGCAGTCACTGTGACAGGTTTGTTACTCCAGTCCAACATGGAGCTGGAAGGTGGTTTGAAGCAAACATGATCAGTGAGCCTCTCTCTGTGGTCAGTGAAGATCTCACAGACCAAATAACCCAAGTTTTCCCACTGCATACAAGGAGATGTCAGGTTGATTCTTACTTGATGGCATGGTACATGTCTTCCAGCATGTCTTGTTCAAAGTCCTTGCCTCCATTCACACCTTTCAGGTTTTTCCGAAACTCCTGGGGAAAAAAAATTAATAAATAAACAACGATGTAACTCTCCTAGCATCTCCAGCTTGAACTGCTTGGCTTCATTCAGTACTCCACTTGCTTTCTATGGGACCAGAAGGAGATTTTCCTGCATTCTTCAAGATGCATCCTCAAAGTTCAAAGACAAAATGCTATTCTTAGCAGCATGGCAGTGCACAGCAGCTCCTGCCTCTACTCACTCTGCTCTGAAAGAACACAGATAACAGAACACATGCTTAGCTGAAGCTGGACATAAGTGACAGGTCTGTATTGCACACTGACAGTCACAGGACTTGAACTCCCTCAAAGCCCTGACTGTCGAGCTGTTAAAAAGCAGTTCAATGATCTTCTCATTCTTACTCTTAGTTTACCATTTTTTCAGGCACAGAAGCCTCTTGACTAACTTGCCAATCTGTCTTCATAAGCACAATACTTCTTCAGACTCTCCCTTTTCTCCAGCTCTTCTCTCCAATCATACTCAACCTCAGTGCTCCCCACCAGCTTACTGAATACATGAGTCATGAATAGCAGTGGAAATAAACAAACAAAAAAACTCTGAGAATGCCAGATATTTCACTGCTAACAAAGCAAGAGAAGACAGGTGCCTACACTGCTAGCACCCACCTCCAGAGTCATTGGGACATTCTGCTTGCGGACATTATGATTGTGCTGATCAGTATTCAGCATAATAACTGCATAGGCCAGGGCAAAGCAGGCATCACTATTAGCAAACGGGGATCCATTTGATTTCTGAAAGACACAAAATACAGGCACAAGTCATTTCTACAGTAACAGGGATATAACAGTGATCAAAATAACCATTTTTCTATCCACACCTCTAAATAATCTCTTGGACAAACTAAAACAAAATAAATAAATCAGGCTACGATTATAGCTTCCAAAAAACAAAACGGAAATCTACGTGCAACTGTTACCTCCTACAAAATAACAGCTATTATCTGCAGCACACAGTAAGCTTATGTATCAGGCACTGGAACGGGCTGCCCAGGGAGGTGGTGGAACCACCGACTCTGGAGGTGTTCAAGGACCGTTTGGATTTTGTGTTGATGGACATGGTTTAGTGATTGGTGATAAGTGGATGGTTGGACTGGATGATCTTGAAGGTCTTTTTCCAACCTTGGTGATTCTATATAGGCAGTCTGATTTGTCATGTCCATCAAGGCAGATGCATAAGAAACAGTGTTTGAGCTTTCTGCCCAGCAAGTACACACCCTCCAATGCTCTGTGAAGGCTTCCAACAGTCTCTGGATTACAGGTGCCTCCCCTGGTAATCGGAAGGCCTCTAAATAAAGTCGTAAAGCTTCATCTAGTCTTAAACCTTGGAAGCTGAAAGTCCTGCAACAAGAATGAAATGCAGTGAGAAAATGAAATGGGACAGTAAAGACAGGATAGACTTACTGACTACAGTCTTGTTTGGTTCAACATCAGAATGGCAGATTTCACTGAAAATAGATAGTAAAGGAGGATGAAGAACAAAGAAAAATACCGTGAGCAGGCAAAACATAGCAAAGAATTGCTAATAATTACAGAAATTCTTAATTTTCTTGGTAGTCTGCACAAAGAATGGCCCTACTGAAAACAATTTGGGTGTCATACTAACATAAGTACCTCAGATGTTAGCCATATACGAGAGATGTACAGAATTAAGGCATACTAGTACACAGAGAACCAAGCAGTACAGATCCCATGCCTCCAGGAACTACTGTTGTACTACATTTTAATTTATCACTGAACTCAACTTTCACTCCTTCGTGATTAAAGAGATACATAGAGATACTCACCCAACAAAGCTTTCCAGTAAATCTATGTTCTTACGATCACTCACAAACTCCCCAATCATCTTCTTGTCCAGGCGAGGATTTTCCCGTAGCCATCTGGCCACCTCATTATTATTGATGGGAGTGGCAAGAAGGTTCTTCTCCTGCAGGAACTGTATCCCTTTCTTTGGCTTTTGGTTGAACTGCTCTGTGCCAGTTATCAGGAGCTGAAGACAACATTCTGACAATTACAGTCTTGAAATGCATTTCTTACTTCAGATTGTTCTTAGCATTTGAAGCAAAAGCATTAAGTAGAAAATAGATTAACCTTATCATGATCAAGTTTATCATACTGTGTGAGTGGGAAAGGCTAACCAAGGGCAGAAGATCTGTATTCATCACAAGAACTCAGCATCAAGTCATACTGAACAGACTAAATATGAAAAGCTTAGAAGTTTTACTGAGCAATTTGCTCTGCTATTCCAAATGCCTCACCTACTCCAGTACATAAACAGTGCAGAGAAAGGACTTTGGCAAACGTGGGCAAGATCAGCTCTGTTCAGCTACAGTGGAAGCACTAGACTATGCCCTTGTCCATCCCCTTTGGCTCCACGCTCTCACATTCTACCTCACTGCACGGCACGTAACAAGAGTCCTCAGTTTTTAATCTATGCAAGAAAGAAGTGCTACAAAAGCCTAAGCACTAGACAACATTCTGCATGAGACGTGCTCTCAAGAACCACACTGATGCTCTAGCATGGCAAGGCTACCTGGAAGCTGGAAAGAACGAGCACGTTTTTAGTTCAGAAGGGAATAAACTAGACAGTACCACAGTCAGTGTAATAGAACACCTGGCTGAGAAAGGGTTAACTGAATTTTCTGCTGGTGTTCAGAAAAACCAAAAGCACAAATAACCGTATGAACTTTACTAAGGCACTAGAATAAATGTCAGTTCCATGTTAGCGTCTATCACGATCAAACTGCTAGTGATGACCTAGTGAACTAAACTCATGACCATCGTGATTACTAGCTCCCCTGGGTTCTCAATAACTGAGAAGCCACCAATTTTCTGTTTCCTGCCTGTGAGCACGCCTGTGTGAACATCTTCAAACTTCAGTGAAACACGTAGTTCCCGAAGCAGCACAGACAGCAGAAGAAAACCAGTGAGGGTGTAATATAATAATAACTGTGTAGTGCCCCATTATGTTAGGTCTGAAGGGACTGCGACACTAGGAGCATTTCTGTTCAGCAATAAATCCTGTAGAGCACACCCCAAGGGTATTCTATTGTTATATAGAACATAACAGAACTTGTTTTAAGACCACGTGAAAGGAGATCAAACGGCTGGTCGTCTGCACTGCATTTATAATCAAATCAGTCCTACAGCCTCTGAGCTTCTGGTCACTGCCTTTGGAAAAAAAGAATAAACCATTCCATCCAATGCATAATATGTTTTCTGCTTTTATTTAGCTTTCTCAGCCTTCCAGCTGGGGTAATTTTTTTTAATTTATATTTTTTAGTTAAAGGAAGCAGAACAAGCTAGTGCCATGTCAGCATCAAGATTTCTTAAGTTGAATGTTTTGTGTGTCCTGTTTACACACTTACAATGAAATCACTACCAGATTTAGGGTCAGAAAAGGATTTTCAATGGGCAAACTAAAAGAGATTGTGACTGTACTTCTGCATTCTGCTGTAGTGTTCTGTACTTTTTCTTCTAGAAATTCCTGGAATTTTCTTTAGGGAACTCTCAGCTATCACAGGGACTAGCCACTGGCAATGCTATTAATTTCTTCTAGCCTTGTTTTCCACTGTAGTGAAGCTGGAGTCTCAGTAGAAATTTTCATTTAGAAGAGTAGAAGTACTATACAAGGAATCCCTCAACAACTGACTTTCACACAAAATTCTCACCAAGGCTGCCTTGAAAGCTAGACTTAAAGCAACACAAGAAGTTATAACCGAAACAGTAACTGAAATTAGCTAATGTCAAAACTCAGCAGTTCCTCTGAAGACTCTGCTGACAAGCATCTTCCCTAATGTGCTCAAGAAGTCATTCAGCATTATCCCAGAACAGCACTGCAATGTAGATAAAGAGCTAAGATCCTCAGCGCTGCAGCAAATTTTTTAGAGAGAAACCAATGACTTAAAATACATTCATATCTGGAGGTTCACAGAGTGGATCACAAAGTATACTGGTATTCCATTAGCAAAAGATCTGTTGTGATTTCTTCAGTACTTGTTCAAATAAATTTAAGAGAATACAGAGTTTAGACCATAACCTGGATTAACGAAGCTAAAAAAAAAAAATTTACACTAGACCAGCTTTGCCACAATCAAGACAATATTTTCAGTTGTTTTCATGATAAAGCAAATACGAGACTAAACAGAATAGTAAGCTAGCTAGCACTACTGCTACTGGCCTCTCGATATAATCCCCACTGACAAGTTTGACAAGAGTAGGCCATGTGCCCTTCTTGGTGGAATTTGCTGATTAACCTCATATAATGAAAATTAGACCCAGGAACCTTCCTATCCATAATTCAGGTGAACCTGCCTCATGCACTGGGACAAGAAATTTTTCCTGAACTCCTTGCAACTCAGCACAACTAAGTAACAAGAACAGATAATAATAACAATAATCATCGCTGTCTCTGCAGTACAGTGGAATTTTCAGTAAGTTACTATTTAACTTTTACCAGTGGAGATTGGAACTCAAAACTTCTGAGACATGACCAGTCATACAAAGCCTACAGGACACAGGCAACAAGGAGAACACACCATAGCACATCCCCAAACATACCTTCTTTTTGTTCTTAATCTGCATAAGCTCCTGAGGGGTTGGAAGAATGCAAGAAAATCGGGTAGGCTTCTTGGGGATACTCTTCTCAGCTAGAAGAACAAATTATGATTACAGTCAAGAATATCCCTAGAAACAAGTAGCCCACTTGTCACATCATGGTTTTCAGTCACAGAGCCTTGCTGCAACATGCTGCATTACAAACGGCAATCACATTCCTACTACACAACTACTACATTGCTCTATTCACATTTTCTGCTGCACAGCTGCAAAGTAGTTTCTTCTCCTGGACAGTTCTACACATTCATAAGAATTAGCTTTTTGGCTACTGTAAGTATTCACATTACTAATTCCCTGGAAAATCCCCGACTACCTTCAAATATAAACTTCGGGATGAATGTCATCCATTTTTGCTCCAAAGTGGCCTACCAGATCTAACCCCCCTCCCAGAAGAAGCTGAACTATTAGTAGGCATGCATAGAACAAATATAAAACAAATAGTCACCACTGCATTTCTTTCCAGTTATAAGCACAAAATAGCTTCAGTAGCCTATGGCACAGCAAAAACAGCCAGCAAATGTCAGGACCATTCTCAGCACACACACACACTCAGATTTAGGGCCCTGCAGAGATTATTACCTGCCTCACCTCCTCCTTCCAATTCCAGGCCTTGCTTCATCTGATCAGCCATAAGGCAACCACTGGTGGGAGGACACGCCCCACCTGGCTCTGAGACTACAGTAGTGGATTTTCCCTCACTGTGTGCTCTCTCATTATCTACAGAAGTTAAAAACAAAACAAAAATTCTCACAAATACATAAGCCAGGGAAAAAGATATCAAAGAAATAAGGAACTGACCACTCAAAATTGTGCTTATTTAAGGGATTTTCCCCTCTCCAGTAGCTGTGATTCCTCACTGTCCTCAATACTTTGTTTACATTAATCCTACAGCATGCTCCCCTTTTCTTGTGCCTGCCAGTTTTGGCACGGCCTTTATATAAAACTTAATGAGGTGCACATTTTAATATCTCTGAATTTTCCACCATATTATTTACTCAAACAAGCAAGACAGGGAATGGGTGCTGGGCAGTGTGGGTGCTAATGCAGGAACTTGATACCTCACTTCTTTATGTGAGACAAAATCATGAGAGACAAAGTAGTTTCATCACTATCACTACTGTGATAAGCATCAAAGCAACAAACATAGCAGACATCTTATTTCCATAGGAAAATAAGGAAAAGAGCTTCTCTGTTCACTAATGCTCAAATAGATACAAATCTAGGTCACAGAACAAGCTGGCAAAAAAAAAAAAAAATCCAGTCTTATTCACAAATACATATTAAGCAAAGTCAAGCTTGGTAATTCTTTTTTTCCACTCAGGGACATGAAAAAGCACGTGCTATTTTGATCAATTAGCAACACAAAATTTAACTACATGTTCTAGTTTGTTAATTTAACAAAAAAGATTATTATTTTTTTTTGCTTAAGATTGTTAAGATTATTCCATCTCTAAGAGGTTTCTAAATCCTCTGAAAGGTAAGATCTGAAATAGGAAAAAGAATTAAATCATTCTCAAACAGTGAACTGAGGCTCTGTTCTGACAGGCAGGTTACAAAGACCAGAGGGTAGTTACAAAACATGCAACAGGAAAACTGAAAATATATTGATGAAGGTTAATACACAGATTATCAGAATGAGATTCATGTATTTAGCACAATATTAAGCTTAATATCAAAATATCAAGGAAGGGTATCTTACTATTGCTCGATTCTTTGGTGCTATTCATTGTTTCTGGGCCTGGTTTGGCAATTTCCTTCTCTTGTTGATGTACATTATTCAGCACTTTGGCCTGGCAATGTGCCTCTGTGCTATCTATCACTGTTAGCAATGCCTCCATAGACAGCAGGTGGACCGTATACAACTGTCCAGAAACTGGAAAGGCATTCTGGGAAAGAAAATGCACAAGTATCAGACAACTTTTATATATATAGATATCTCTCTCCATAATCAGTAAGGGATGTTCCCCTTTCAGCTTTGTGAACCCTAGATCATACAATAAAACCCTCCAAAATTTCCATGTTTGATATTTATCTTATATATATTTGATCATTTTCTTATGGTTTATCTGCAGTGCTACTATAGATTTCATGCTTATTTTCTATTCTGCTCCCAAATATTAAATAGCATTCTTCATCTCAAATTGCTCACTTAGAATCTTTCAACCATTCCTACTCGCAAGTTCTGCTTATATGTTTACTATGTTATAACATACTGACTTTCTCGTCTGCATACCCTTTCCCCTCCATGTCCCCCCAGCCCATGCAGGAGGCTAGCAGCCCAAGGAAGGCCAAAGGACAAGCCAGACTGTTCAGCACCTTGGAGAGCAGCTTGGTGAGCTCCTCAAAGAGATTGGCACAGTAGTAGTCACAGTCATAGTTGATGTAGAGCTCAGTCACAAAGCTGGGAATCCTCCACAGCTGAACAATGGCTTCCAAGGCCATCTCCTTCATTTCATAGGGCATCTTCGGGTTTTCCACAGTGATTATTTCCATCAACTTCTTGATATACATCTGCCAGAAACAGAGGGCAGTTCAGAGAAAGGAAAGCAGCACAGTGAATACCGTTGAGGTCTACAGAAACAGATGTAAACATTATCTTCCCACATGAGCTGACATTACCCTATACATTCAATGTTGGCTCATTTGGAAGGCATCTGTAAAAAGGTTTCATATAATTCTATTATTTAAGGCATCTGAATCTACCATTGTTTTTTAAAAAAAAAAGAAAAAAGGAATGAAAGTAGGCAACTATGGTATACTAGTCTCAAAGATGCTTCATTATCTAACAAGACAAGGAATACTTAGCCTATCCATTACCCACTCAGTGGTTTTCAGACAGCATCTGATTGCCTAGGCTTTAACAAGCCTGAGGAACCATTACTAGATACATACTGAAATACAAAAAAACTCACCTCCAGCTGGAATTTCAGATGCTCTCTCATACTCTCAAAGAGGAGAAAACACACCCTGAGGGAGGCTGCATACAGATTGAGCCGTTCAACACTCAGTAGCTGAACAAGAAAGACAAAAAGTCTTAAGAATTACACAGGATACTCATTATGTGCTATTAGTACTGGTACTCATGACAGCCTTGAGATCAACATGTGGTCTCCCACAGCAAATATTTAAAAAAAACAAGAAAAGCAAAACAACCCCTTATTCAGCCTCCTGGTCTCATTTTTACTAAGGAAGAACAAATATACTCGATTTCCTTCTGCTTGTGGTAACACTATTTTCCTACTACAACGCGCTTTTTTTTTGCCAACTCATCAGATTATTTTTGTGGAAAAGTAACCTGGGAGAACTGCCTCCAAGATGGCCCTTGTGCTGTTACTAGATAGGTACTGCAAAGGTTCTATCTACTACTAAGATAGTAACTTGCATCCATAATTACCTCAAAACCAATTATACCAATATGTCATTATCCCTAATTAACAGTTAGTTCAAATCAATTTAATCTTCCTCAGCCCTAGACTAAAGAAAATGGCTCATGACAACATCTTTGGCTTTGCAACATCACCATTGCACTTGTTCAATTCAGAACTCTCACATACAGCAGAAAGCTTCTTTTAGACTGAGATCCATCAAAGCTCAGAAGCTAAATTCCAGTAGACTGTTTGATCCAAATTACTGTCTAACTCTCCAGTGCCAAACCCCATACTTGCACAAGTCAGACTCACTTGAAATAAATGTCGGCACAACTCTTCCTTCACAAGTCCAAGGAGAGACTGGCAGTTTGCAATGGGAGCAGACTCCAGAGCTACAGTTAGCAGCTGCAACCCCATGTGGATCATCACCTCAGAGTTGTGGCGATCAAGAGGGTTGGTAAGCGAGATAAGAAAGCGAAATAGTTCTCTAATACACGGCAATCCGTAAGGGACCAATGCTGCTCCTAAAGGAAAATGAGGCACATCAGTATTGTTAACAATTGTTCCAGATTTTTTATGGTATTTCACAAGTGTTACAAATGAAATCATCACAGACCAGCCAAGAAACAGGAATTTATCACCTTCAGAACAGAAAGCGACAGAGAATAGTGGAAAGCAGAACAGACTTCAGCAACACTGCCATCTCTCACCTTCTTTTTGGGAAGATTGAGTAAAACGTACTCCTCGGGGATTTACATAGTCCATGTCATGAACTGAGGCAGAGTCAGAATGTTCTGCTACAGAAGTGCACTCCTCTAAAACCTCAGGAATAGATTCAACAGATGCTGACTGGATCTTCTCCTCCCTCAGACTTTCATTCTTCATTTATATCAGTCATTTAAGAAGGAAAGAAAAAAAAACAAAACAAATTAGAAGGTATTACATAGGATAATCCGCAGCCCTCTCTTTCCAACACTTTCATTTCCATCTAGTTCCTACCTATTTTGTTTTATTCTAGGCTATGAGACTAGAATTTGACTTTGAAGATACTCCCACAATCAGTTCTTACTGTTCCTGAGGCTACAATTTAGTTCTTTTTTTGTTTGTTTGTTTCAAATACTACATAATCTCAGCGTATGATTTCCATCTATACCTTCTTAGCATTTTTACCACTCAGAGCACCTGTAGTTCCAAAAAATATAGATATATTTGTGAATTTACAAATCCCTCATAGTGCAGATGTTTACTCTGACCCTAAGCCTTAAAGTACAATATAAATGCTGTAACCAAAAATAGAAATAGAGCATGTGTGTACTAAACAAGCAACTAATGATGCTGGGAGTTATAGCTCTTCTTTATCAGCAACCATATACCTGGAGTTCAGCCTGGTTTTGATTATCACTGACTTTGGCCTCATTTGAAGGCGTTCCTGCATGAAGCCCCAAAGAAGGGGCTGGGTCCAAGTCAGTCAGGTCTTCCTTGGAGGTGGTCTGTGAGGACATTTCCAAACCACTGTCTGTAGCAGGGCTGACTGCAGATGAAATATTTTCGGAGCTTCCAGAGGAAGTGGGAGAAGGAGCATCTATGAAAGTAACTCCACTTGCTGATGAGAAATAGAAACAAGATATCAGCATAATTTTGTACTTCAGCCTCAAGTTCATACAGTGAGTACAGCAGCAAAAGCTTACTTTAATCAGGGCATCACACTACAAATTATCTCAGATACTTACGTATTAATGTAGAGAACACAGAAAATTAATGCAGCAAGATTCTGTAAGTTCTCCAAATTAAAATACAGTAGTTGGAATCTAACAGACTCAGAGAATAAAGTAACTCATATCATTAAAAAAAGGGTGCAGAGGGTTTCTTTCATTGAGAAGAAAGTAGAAAGCCCCAAAGGTGTACTTCACACTCTTACAGAATGGCACAAGCACTTTAAAGACTTGCATCAAGATTTGTCATTTCTTCAATTTCTTCTTGTGATTATTATTATTTATATACATTTTTTTTAACCTTGACTGGGAGGAAAGATCTATTTCATTAAAACATGTTAAAGAAATAATTGCAATAGAATCCAAATAAGTCTGAAACAGAGTAGTGAGTATTTTTATTATTTCTAAATGCAAGACAATGCTCCAAGAATCTAAGGCTTCCTTTAAGAGAATTTAATAAATAAATAAATAAACAAGTAAACAAACAAACAAGCAAACCAAATATTTTCAAAGAGAAGATACACTCAAGAGTATGGTAATCAAATAAAGATACAAAGAAGAGTTACGTATTTACTTGCGAAATGCATATTGTTTTGCATAGTGGGATGTTTATTGCTGACTTGATTCTTGGAAGTGTCCTAAATAAGCAGCAGGATGTTACTTATTTTTTTCAAAATGCAATGTGTTATCACAATCAATTTTGCCATTTTGCACAATTAATACATTGTCTAGCCCTACAATCATTCACAATATATTTAATAGGTTTCTGCAATGAAATAAGAGTCAGAACTACGTATTTTACACAGCTATTGTTTCAAACTTCCTGTCTGCTTCCTTTCACTGTTAATGTTTATGTCTGAGATGTCAAAATGTAGAGCGCACAAGAAACTGAGTAGCTTTCAGCCACGGGGACTCATCCAAAAGAGAGGTTTAAACAGCTGTTACCATTTAGTCTATTACACAATAATAGGATATAGAAGTCCCCCAGCATTATGTTCTCAAGCTCACAGCACTTGTCACAGACTGCACCACTTCGGCAGACTGAATTGAAGCACACGCCAAAGGATTAACGTGTATACTGAACAGTTTCCTGCACACAAACTCTTTTCATGTACTGTTCTACCTTTTTTTTTCCCCTCCACATAACTCTTCATGCCTGTTTCTATATGATAGCCTCTATTCTTCCCCCAAGAGTTTTAAATGTCCCCCATATTTCCCTGTCTCAATGCGTGTAGCCATTTTTATTGATTTTTATTAAATGTCACAGATTACGGGTGCACACTTTCAATCCTTACACCTGTACTGAAAAATATGTCCACTCACCTGTTCCAGATACATAGGTCTCTGCACACCCCCTAGTTCCACCTTTATCTCTTCCCTGGTCAAACTTTGCTCTTCTTTCATTACCATCACCCCCACCCTCTTTGATACAACATTTAGTACATCCTTCAGGAGCACATGAAAGAATATGCCACTCAGATCAATAATCTCCTATTGCAGACAACTGCATCACACAGTCTTTTTAGTACTCTTTTCTCCCCAGATTCAACTCCCTTAGCTCACCTCTTTCCAGAGTTTTTGTTCTCAGTTTCCTCACATATCTGAGGCACCCTCCATCTCCTCCATACCAAGTAGTTTCATGCAACCTCAGCCTCCTTTTAAGGTCTCCTTTCCTTTCCCTATAAAATACTGTGAGGCACACTGAAGGCAGAGAAATGCTGTCATATTAGCAATCGGGCTGTGCTTTCTGTCATCAATATATATTCTATTTCCTTCAACCTTTTTCTGCTGGACCTGAAGAGCTACAACACATTTATTGCTACAGACATCAAAAACTAAAATTTAAAAAAGTATAATGCAGATAAACTTGTTAAGAGAAATTATATGAAGACATTCCAAGATAGCTCTGAAACAGATGCTGTCTGGTCTCTGGAAATAGATTTCAACCTACCTGTGACATTACTAGCACTGGCTGCTGGTTGTTCTGTTGGAGGAGAGACCTTAGTTACATGTCGAGGGGGCCTTGGTGATCTCTTCTGCTTTTTCCATTTTGATGACTCACTCATTCCTCCAGCTCTCATTTTCAACTGAAAACCATAAACCATTAAGAATATCAGTAGAGCAAAATCAGACAGAACATTGAACTATACAAGTCAACCTCAAAGCTGTCTCAAAACTCTCAGACAACAGAAGTCAAACATACCACACAAATTAATCCGCACAAAATCATGCAATTCAGTCCCTGACTCCCCACTATTATCCAACACGCTATGTCTGAAACAAGGGAGAATTTACTGCAGCTACTCTACTAGCACTTTTTGTCTCAATTTACTCTTTATCTTTGAGTAATTCCATGTTCTCCTTCTTCCAGCAACCTCTTTTACTATTACAAAGTGTTTATGTAAAGTTTCATTCACTCTTGGTGCACGATACACTACAAATACCATTCTAATGGTTTAGAAATAAACCATGTTCTGATTTCGCCTCCTTCCATCATTACTCCTCTTCAGCTCTAAATCCAACTTAACTCACAGCTTTTTTGTCAACCAGGTTGCTGCTACTAGTTCTTACACAAGTATTGGGCAAACAAACCACAGTAAGAGCAATGTAGACTGTGACACTTGTTGCACACTGTGACAGTTATTGCAGGCATGCATAGATGTTCCAAAACTTCCTAACAACACTACAGTATTTAGTTACATTGACAATGGCAATAGCAGGTTTGGAAATAGCTTCCTTCTAAAACAGTTTTGCCTGAGTGCAGGAATACCTGCTTCTTACTCTTGGGTTTGAGTTAAAAGTCAACTTTTCTGATGCTGTTAGATCTCCTCAATTTGGTGGTGAAAATTTAAAAACTGAACAGGTTCCTTGCAGGTAATGGAAACCATTCTGCAAGTCCCAGTAGCAGTCTCCACACAGTATTCCTCTACAAAAAATTATTTCAGATTATATTTTAGACTATAGCATTCCTTATTTCTTATATCCTTAGAGTCAGATTTTTCTTATCTAGAAGACAGCTGCATCACTTACTCTAATACTTTTTTTCTGAAATCTCTTTTCAACTACTACTACTCTTAAATGTCAATATGCCTTCTAGATTCTGACACTGTTTTTCCCCCTTCCCTTTTTCCATCTTGACTTTTCTCTGCACAGTCTATAATTATTCTCATTCAAACAAAGCTTGTGAAAATGTTATGTCCCGGCGCAGTTTACCATTTGTGTAACTTCTTTGCACCACAAGTTCTATTTGTTTGACAACTAATCCCTAAGTTTTAGCTATGCTACAGTTTCTTTCAGTTATTAACAATAGATTCACAACTACTTTGCTTTTCTTCCAAAATTTGTAGCAAGACTATCCCTCTAAACTTCAAACAAACACTTACATAGCAAGCACACAGCCAAATATAAAATTGTGTAGATTTGTGAATGTAAGTCTTACAGGTCACAATCTTTCAATGTAAAAATTGTCTGCTATCTCATCTTTCCTATTCACAAGCTCAAAGAGCTATATAAAATACTTGTTATCATTAATTCTTGCCAGTTTCTACTATTTCAAGTCTATTAGTTTCACTTTACATATTAAAATCTCCCTGACTTAGATATTATCAAAAGCTTTATTCATTAAAGGCTGCTAATTGGGCAAGATAGTTTTATTTGACCAACCCATTATTCTAAAAATTGCCATATTTAATTTCTTTCCTTTTTAGTAACAGATAAAAGGGAATCAGAAGACTTCTATAGTCTATTTCACCAAACTGCTTCAAGTATGAAGGAAATAGGGAATAATTTTACGTTAAACTCTTAAACACCTGTTTCACATAATTACAAAACAACAGAATTGCTTTTAACTAATTAACCACTTTTAACTGCTTTTAACTACTGCATCCTGTTTACGAGGGTGGATAGTGATAGGACAATGGGGAATGGTTTTAAACTGAGTTAGGGGAGGTTTTGTTTAGACTTTAGGAGGAATTTTTTCACACAGAGGGTGGTAACACACTGGAACAGGTTGCCCAAGGAGGTTGTGGATGTCCCATCCCTGGAGGCATTCAAGGCCGGGTTGGATGTGGCTCTGGTCTAGAGGTTGGCAATCCTGCCCATGGCAGGGGGGTAGAAACTAGATGAACTTAGAGGTCCAGTTCAACCCAGGCCCTTCTACGATTTTATGATCCTGCCGTCAGGTAAAAAGTTACATGTTAATAAATAATAGTAAAACAAAAAAGAAATTGAACCAGCAAAACAGCACTGAGATATTGTTCAGGGCTAAGCATGTTTATACCATACCTTTTATCATCAGCCATGCTCCTGAGAAACAACTTTTGAAACATTCTACCAGAAGGTCTGTGCTGACAACCTGAACACTACTGCCAATCTCCCCTTTCACACAAGAGCATATACCAACTCAGATCAACATTAGCCCTTTTGAAATGGTGCGTGCTATACACATTTATACTGAGTGCTATATGCATTGCACTAACTCCAAGATTTGAGGTTTATAAAGGGCATATGTCCATTGGCTACCATTTTCATGAAGCTATGCATCTTTGGAGATGAAGTCACAACAGCATCACATGGACATCAAACCATTTGGCCAGGGAAGCAAAATGGCTGCTTTTTTTCCTCATCCCAAACTTTCAATTAAATTTTAAAGTATTCAGTAAAGTATTTACATTTATGTACTTATGGACAAGCAAGATTACCAAGTAGGTCTTTTTTATCTCATAGCATTCAGTATTCTACATCCTACACAATAGATTTTCTGAAGATTAACTATCAGGATTATTTAGGGCTACTCCCTACATCTTTCCTTGACCCCTCTCTTTTGCTATGCCACAAAGATAAGATAGCAAAACTACAGTGACAACTGGTAACTTAAAAAAAAAAAAAAATTGCAGAAGCACCACTTCAACAGAAATGTTTTGCTGATGTGATTACATGCTGCTTGAACAAACTCTAAGTTTGCAGATGCTAAAACAATACATGTATCAAAAAACAGAAGTAACATCTTCTTCCACTCTATATTTTATATTGAATTAAAACAATTAATATCTTGCTTCTTATATTTATATTCTCCAGTTTCCCCTTGACCAAAGGAACACTTTCCTAATGCTTGCTTTACCTTCAATACCAAAGCATTTCCTGATTTTGCTAGAAAGCTTAGATGCATGTTAACAGGCTGAGATTATAAACCTATGATTTCCTTCTTGACTAAAGGTTACAGGCGATGGCATTTAATAGATCATTAGAAAAAATCCGGATTTTAAACATCACCCAAAACCCTCCTCCTTTCTAGTGCTCAGTCATACGATAGTTGCAGTTTTTTTTTAATCAGTGTCCTTCACATTAGATTAAGCTTGTACTCCCACAGTATATCCACTCTAAATCTGTATTTAAAATATATTCCTTAGAAATCAAAGCAGAGTGCAAGCTCAACGTTACTGTTCATTCATCTTGGGATTCAGTATAGATTCCACTACATTTATCTTAGTTATCTTTGCATAAAGAAATGTGTACACAAAATGCTAGAAGAAAAAAAAATACAGGCCACAGGACTCCTAATGTTTTCTCCGGTAGATGAGGTTTTTACAGCAATACTCTATCTCAAGGTGAGGGAAATCAAAATGTAGTACTACAAGGTTCTTTTAAGGGTCCATGAGATTCCATTTTTCTACAAACCACCTTACCTGCACTCGTTTGTTTTTCCATAACATACTGTAAGCCTCAAGAGAAAAGGGCAGGGGCCAATGATTAGTAACTAAAGTGATTTATACTAAAACATGAGCTCATTCTAGATGCAGCATGGAACTGGTCAGCACACCAAGTAGCGTTCAAGACATGAAAGCATGCAGAGAGAACTCAGTCCATGATCCAAGTCCTGAAAACACCAATGCAGTCATCATCTCACCTACCTGTACAACCACCACTAATTAGATTTATCTTTGGCAACTGTGAACAAAATCCACTCCCCAGATCTGTTCATCCTGACTCACACCTCAAAATCCAGTGTTTAGCTGCAATACCTTCCTACCACAAAGGGAAATGCTTCTCATCTTTTCTTCTGTGTAACTGCACAAATCCACAAGTCTCCAGCCACTGTCTTTCCAAATTACCTTGGACTATAGATACAGGACAGCTAAATAGCAAAGACCTCTCTAAATCTTCAATCTAGCTCCTTATGGTCCAAATAGCATTAAAGGCAGACAAAAAAATAAAGCTACATTAAGTTTATGAACCAATATAGAAAACTGAGAAAGTCCCTTCTAAGATAGTTTCCTAGGGCTTCTGTGACCAGCACAAAAGCAATCAGCATGCCTATAGTATTTCTTCAGAAATTTCAGAGGGGAACTGGCAGAGTCTAAAATGTTTCATAGTTTACTTTGGCCCTACTCACTCCCCGTTAGCAAATGCTAATGCTGCATTTGAACAACACTAACTTCAGTAAAAAACATGACCAGAAGTTATGGAAAATATACAGGCGGTTCCTTAAAAAAATCAAACCCAAAAAACCCTTCAGAGAGCTGGAGTCTATAGCTTTTTGTCAAGTAAAAGAGCTCAGAGATTCACTTTGAGTAGAACTGTCCAAGGTACATTAGGTCGGCATTCTGTTACATCAATGATCAACAGCTAAGACAAAACATTCAAGCTTAAATGCAGATTGCTATCTAAAAATGTTACTTTTCTTCAGTTTTTCACCACCACAGAAAACCCAAACCTTGCCCATTCCATCCTACTCCTTTCCTTCAGAAGGTGCTACAACTGTGCCTTAGATAGCACCCACCAGGGTCTTTGCCTCCCAAGCTGCAGCCACAACACTGCAAAAGCAACCACTGCATGCATTCTCCCCAAAAGCCATGCTGTGACAAATGAGTAAAGGAAAAGTTGCTACACATAACAGGAGAATCTCTCACACGGTGTTTACAAGAGAAGGAAGAAGGGAGTAAGGTAAGAAGGGAGAAGGGAGGGAGAGACCTTCAGGTTCTTAAAGAGCAATACCCTCTCTAATTGGTTCAGGGCTTTGGGCTGTTCCCCACTACTTAGTTCCAGTTTGTTGAGGAGACATGAAGAGATCTGTGAAAGATAGGCAAATGCATGGTTTAAACAAGGAAAAATAAACTCAGAGACAAATAACGTGGCAGAGTGCTAGGCTGCAGGGAAGACTCCCGCCATGCACAGCAAATACACAGTACAAGGTAACTGCACATATCAGACAAAAGGCAGAGGACCACTGAGCTTGGAGCAGCCATCACTTGATAAGGGATGCCTTCCCAAATTTAAGTTAACCTTCACATTAGACCCCTTCTGCACAAAGACCATGACAAATTCTGTACCTGCAGTAAATGAAACTGATCCCTTTTAGCTTCCCTTAGGCTAATCTACCACCAGCACAGATCTAGTCACTTTTTTTCCACAGCAAAGGAAACAATCATGTTTTCATTACATTACTACACAGGAACTAAAGCACCAAACTTGTTCTGGATTACTAAAAGTAAGTATTCAGACTCTCATAACACAGCTATACTGGCTCTGAAATGTACATTTACGAAACACAGATACCTTTATCAAGTCATTTGGAAAAAAAAAAAAACGTTATAATGCTACAAACAATATAATTGAGCAAAGTTTAAAGAGGCTTTTTCTTCTCCAGCACTTTTTTTCTGCCCAATTACTTTTAACAGTACAATCCCATTGACATTTCTTATATGGAGTAGAAAGAATATGTATGTATACAAGTATACATGGAATTCCTTAATTGGACCTCCCTTCACATAAGAAGCTGTTAGACTTATAAAAGCATGTGAGGCCACATTTACATTCAGTATCTGTTATACTGAACCCAAAACTAAAACATACTGGATGGAAGGAAATAGTACTGATGAACAAACCCTGATATTTAACTTCAAAAAACTGTTGACTTAAGGAAAGGGGGAAAAAAAAAGAAGAAAAAAGCAGTCTACTTTGATTTGCCTGCTAACTGAGATGGCATTATCCACCTGAACTAAGGTTTTCGCTACAGAATGCTGCCCCTTCTAGAAGCTACCAAGGCTTTTTCCATAATAGCTCGATTTCATGCTGCTCTCATGCTGTTTTACCAGCCTCAAAAAATTCCATTTTTCCTTTCTGGGCTATTATATTTTGAGAGCTCAGTATCAGTCCTGTAGTGAATAAGAAAAGATAAGAAAGAAGCTGGAGAGAGAGCAGAAGCAAATTATCAGAAGACACAGGCATCACATCCCAAGATTCATTGGGTTTTCTAGCCCATAGCAGCTATGATTGCTCCCACAAACCAGAATGACTACTGAGGCAGCAGTATACTTAGTAAGATTCACTACTGGACTATGGGGACATAATCCTACAGACTTAAATGAATGTAGTTCAACATGCTCTTTCAGTGAACTATGGACTCAAGAGAATGAAGAAATACATAGATGAAAATAAGTAATACAGAGATGAGCACAAGCCCAAGACAAGAAAGAGCTGAACAGCCAGCACAACAGTTAGCCTTACCTTCTTCATGTTAGTTCCCATGTAGCTTTTAGGCTCTTCTTTAAATTGAGGCAATCTGAAAGACAAAAAAAACAAGACAAAATGCATCAGCTTTTGGGGATTAAGAAAGGAGGAGAAAAAAAAACAACGGTCTTTCTAGTCATGCTGCAGCTAAAAGAAAAGTAAAATTAGGTTTTCTTCACAAAAAAAAAAGAGTCCTCCTGATTTCTTTTCCTGACAAAAAATTTCTGAGGGGAAAAGCAGGTCTAAGTGAGAGGCGCTTCACATGCTATTTGGCTGTTTCTCTGTGAAAATGAAAGTGGCAATACTCAAAAAATAAACAGGTAGCCAAATCATCCTTTTAGGCACTGCTTTAACTTGCTTCTATCTCCGGATATCCATAGGCCTCATCACAAAGGACAGAGTTTTTACACATTAAGTAATGGGAAGCATATCAATTTCACATAAGCATTTGGAGAAAAAGTGTCATGTTCTCTCCTGTTTGATAACACTTGATACTGACTTGATTCTGCCCCACATCTATCCTGCACATTGCACAGAGTGCAGAAAGGAAGCAAAACTTGAGAACTTATTGGAACTGAGTGTGGCAATGGAAAAAAAAAACTGTTATGAGAGCTGTGTTTCGCAAACAGTCTGACTGTAATCTTTTCCTACTCCGACTATTCCTATATCTGTATATTTCAACTACAGAATACCCAGAGAAAGACTGATTACTTCACAAGACTGGATAAATAGTTTTTAAGTTAAATAACTTTGAGATTAGAAGAAGTAATCTGAATAATTACCTGACTTGCTGAAAAGGCAGAACATTTGTCCAAAAGACACATGATCTCAAGAGTATAAAATTCTCTTTGATGCAGAAGGTCAAAAGTCTGAACTTGAAACTCAACCTGCGACTATCCAAGACTACATTATCTACTCTTTCTCCTGGAGAATATTCTCTCTCCTGAAGAGAACTGTATCTTTTAGAGCACTTTCTTCTTTTTTTTTTTTCTTCCACATTTCTATGTCCTCAAAGAACTGGTTTCCTATTCTAAAGCTCTTCATTATTTAGCTGTCCATCTCTCCTCAAAGGACACCTTAAGCCGTGCAACCTTCCCTGCCTCAGTCTCCCTGAAGTCTGACAGGGTCAGCCCAAGAGAAAACTGCCAAATCTTTCATCCCCTTCCACCTCTAAATAATGACCATTTGGGATGATTTTTCTGAGGGTTCTTAAGTGGAAGTGTGGAATCTTTCTGTCCTTAGAGGGCCATCTCGGCAATGCTGAGGCAAACACAAGCAGGTTTACCTTGTGAAGAGCAGCTGCACCATGTCGACCAGAGTGTGCTCTGCAGATTTTCTCAATAACTCTGCGAAGACAAAAACAAATAACACAGGTGTCATTACTCAGTGTGATATTATCAAGAGGCTTCTTCAAGCAGACTCCCCTCCAAGCCTTGTTTACAGAGATTACGGCAAATTTATTAAAACCAGCTCCAAAACTGCATTACTGCAAATGGGAATATAATCACGAGGTGGCGCCACAAAGCTGAGAAAAAAAAGGAGTCCAAAGTTACATAGTGAACTCCTAACAAATTTTCCATGAAGCTGTAGAAAGACACGCTAATATAAAGCTCAGAAGCTTTCCAGGGCCACATGTTCCGTAATAGAAGTAGTTAACCAATACTGAAGAAACCAGATCATTTCTTAGGAGTAACCGCAGTGAAAATACAAAGAAACTTACCACTGAGTCTCATTTCAAAGCATATGCGGAAACAAGACTGCATGATCTCACACACGGATTCATTGGTGAGGTGGGCTCCCACGGGAGTGAGCAGCAAGGTTCTCAAAACCTGCAAAGAACAGAGCACACACATCAGATGGTACCAGTGACTCTTGTATGCAGTTCCCAGAGAAGGTCAGCTTCCTCAAGGATGCGCGGAATTACAAGCAGAAAACCTAAGGGTTTCAGCAGTCATTGCCAACTGACTGCTGTCCCCAAGACACAAACAGATAAGAAACAAGAACGATCTCCCAATCCAACTCTAAAATTAGAGACCTAACGTGCTGCACATTACCTAAAGTTTAAATTCAGCAACCAGCTATCTATCTATAAGTAAATATACCAAAACAGGTTTGCCTCTACAAATAATTTTTCTCAAAACTAAGTTTCTGAGCTCCATATGTTTAATTTATCCCTCACAAACGCAGGCCATCCACAAGGTAGGATTATTAACGCCACCGACTATCAAGCGTGCTTGATTTAACAACATTTCATTTAATCATTTAATTATTTTAATTTGAAAAAGCTTTTACCACAGGTATATGAGCCATCTGTTTAAAAATAAAGTCTGTCACTAAGCTCAAACAGAGTCAAAACACCGCTGCCTCCTCCCCATCTCCATGTAACAGGATATGCCCCACAACAGGCAGCGGCCATTATGGTAATTACCTTTTCTCTGCACTCACCTGTAGGATCTTCATCAAGACAACCTCATCACTGGCATGATCTGTACCCACAAATCGGGCATGAGTGACAGCATCTGCCATGTTCTCCATTCCCTCAGCTGTGCCTTCATGACTGGGATCTGAGTAACAGAACAAAAATGTAAGACAGGGAAAAGCCGCCTACAGCCTACCACCTCTGTGGGGAGACATCTACACAGAGATACTTTGCTCCCATCTGGTTCCTTAATTTGCATAACTCAGTGTGAGTTGCCCATTCAAGAGAAAAGTTCACCCCCTAGTAAAAGAAAAAATTTTTAATGGGAGCTTTCAGCAAGACTTTATCAAGAACCTACTCAGATTTGCAGGAACACTCAGCCTAACATTTGCAAATGTTTTCACAATTGCGAAAACGTGTATTCTATCAAAGAAGAGAATTACAATTTAGTTTGTTTCTGGCTCCACATTTTTTAGACATTAACTGTTACAATTACCTCCCATTCGCTACAATGCAACACAATCTGCTGTTCAGTACATTCAGTTCTTCCTTGGGAGTGAAGAGAGAACAGATTTTAAACGCAGGGATCCTCAAATTTACCCCCATGAGGACAAAATACCAAACAGGTTCCACTAGATTGAGAAGGAAAAATTGTCTCTTGTTCTACATCCTTCCTAAGGAACAAAAGTTGGGGAAGGAATGGACCAGTGATTTTCCCCAGAGAAAACAACAGACACGATCACAGTTTAGATATCAGAGTTGCAGGCCTCCCGCTTCCATCATTCATCACAGCTCCTTCTCTCTATTTCAGTCCTTTGTAGCTACAAACAATGGTGCGGTTGAGAGAATGTTTAGGACAAGATTGTTGCTAGTAACCGTATCTTGTGCCACATAACAGTGGCCTCAGCAAAGTTGCCTCTGGCTTTGATTTCATTTTCACTTAAACAATACGGCACTGGGCAAGAATCTTGTTACCTTCCTACTTAAACAGTTGTTAGAAAAGAAAGACGACAACCTAAACACTAGTTAATACCTCATTAATTGGCAATGGGGCTTCTTGAATTCCAGCAAGAATGAAGCAGACAGAGGAACCAAGTGAGACCTTGTACACTTTGCAGACTCCCTCTTTGACTCCAGCTGCATTCATAGTCACGGGCTAAACTCTATGTATTATAGAAAACTGCTTTTATTGCGATCTAAAGAGAGCAGCCTCTACCACACCGTAGGGGTTCTGAAGAAACTTCTCATAGTCACACAGAACCGAAGTCCTACCTGTGTACCTAAGAGTTTAATTAGACTGCACAGGAAGAACACTGCTTCTTTCCTATCTCTTACACACCCCTACTGAGAACAGAGCTTGCCTACTGTTGACAAACTTCTGCATATGCACACAAATTTTGCATAGTTCAGAATAAGTTTGCCTCCTGACTCACTAACTAGTCAAGCCTCAGTGACTTACAAAAGGGATTGTTCTAAGACCACTGGCCATTTTTACCTGCTTCATCAATTAAATGAGGCAGAAATCAGTGGTATTTCAATGCCACCGCTTACAATAGCATCATCACTGTTAAACAACCTCAGTACTACAGTGGCAAGAAGTTAAGCAAGCATTAGAAGGAAAACAAAAAAGATCTGCATCAAGAAAAGCTTCCATATGCAGAACATGCAGAATCACTTCACTGTAAACTCTTCCAGCAGGTCTGAGTTCCCCTAGGTGTAGGGATATATTTTTAATATGTTATGGATATATAGCCTGCCTGAAAAGGCAACACAAGCAAATTGCATGTATGCTTCTTTAACAGACCTATGACTTTGCTGTTCTAGCCCCTGTGTTCAATACCAGTAAACACACTTCTCCCCCAAAACACATCACGCCTGACTACTTCATTCCTGGTTCCCTGGAACAGCTCTACAAATTCAGGTCAATTTATAAAGCCTCTTGAGTTCAATTAAAAGCACAGATACTTCCACTTTGCAGAAACAAGACAGAGAAAAGCTCAACATGCTTCTTTGTTCCCTGGTGAGAATACAGAATGAAAAGATGCATTAATGCCTGCTCAGAATCAATAATACAAGAAGTTTATGCGAAGTAAGACACCCGTTTGAAAACTACAATGCAAAAGACCCCACGTAGACTTAGATTGTTTCATATGGGGTATACTTCCACAAGTAGGGAAAAAAAAAGCAGAAAATTCAACCTCTTAACCATCAGGGAAATCCAGATGTGTGCTCAATCAGACCTTTAATGCAACTGAAATAAATCACTAAGGAGACAGAGCAGGCAGAGGGGACAACAAACTTCAAGCGCCCCAAGCAGCAAGTCCTATTGCTGGAATCCAAGCAACAGCTACTCGCCCACAGATCTATAGTCCTCAGGTATGTCAGGGAAAGTTAACTTTAGAAATGGAGCCAGAAGCTGCTGTGAACACACTAATAATAACAACACGAGCACATACCTTTTCTGCAAAAAATACAACAAATAAAATTCTGAAATTCAGCCACTAGTCTTCCTACAGGTCGTATTTGAGCTCATCAAAAAGGCTGACACCAACTGTAGTGCAGAACTGCTGAGTAAGGAAATAACTAATCCAAAGGATACAATCAATAAAGTATCATATTGTCAAAAAGTTTTCTTGTGATTTAAAAGTTACTATGCCATTTACTGAATGTAACACAGCAATAATGTAAAACAGCAGTACTTACTACATAGTAGAGGATGATCTTGGTAATGCTGGCTATTCCTTTCAAAACACATGTATAGTTACTACAACGTTGTCCAATCTAACTCAACTGCTGACTGCATGCTATACCACCAGTGAACTGTTGCATCCAACAAATTCAGAAAAGATCTTTGCAATTCAGACTAACAGACATGCGAAGTCTAGAAGGCTACTCAATAATTATTCTTAATTTCAACTAGTTTTAAAACATGCCTCTCAGCAATACTGGCCTGGAAAGCAGACAGATAACCATCTGGTGACATGTGACACAATAAGAAAAACAGTGAAACAGCACACGGATTAGCCATGAAATGTTTTGGAAAAGGGAAAAGAAAGAAGCTTTAAACAAAGATAACCTATCAAAGGGGTTTGGCCCTTTCACTGCCAACTGCTTTTAGGCTCACTATGTGGAGCAAAAGCCATCCACTCATGAAACAGACACAGCTAATGACATTCTAGGAAAAAGTTCTGGTTTCACCAATCAGTTATGTAGCATCAGAAAGCACCATAAATATCAGCTACGCTGAATTTTCCTGACTGTAGTCATGCTAGAGTTGTATCTTCCTTGTTCTGTACAGTTCAAAACAGGTTCATACATTAAGGACAGCTCTAAGCCTTTCCCATCTTTGGGCTTTAGACAGTCTTTAGACTACTTTTAGTTTTATGTTACAAAGAGAAACATAAGACCAAAAACCTTTATTTTAACAACACAACCCTAGCCAGATGTTCAGGCAGCACCACTAATCCCAGCCTCACTGGTATCTGGAACAGCACAAAGGACAAGGACACCGTGAATGTCACCTAAAGCAGGAACCAAGGTCTTCATTTACAAGCCCAGTGTCACAACAAAAGCCAGGCAGAATGTCTTTCCTATTGTCTACTACAGACACATGCTCATGCACTGCTACAGAGATACACTCTTCCCAGAGTAATCTAATAAATATTCTAAATAACAAGCATTCAAAAGATACAAATTCTTAACCACTCTTTCCTGTTTCTGCCTCAAATCAAGTATTTGTAACCAGCTGAGCATGCAGACATTTGTCATTTGACACGTGATATCAATCTGATGTCCTAACACCATCCAGATCACATCCAATCTAAAATATTTACATTTCTGCTTAGTCCTTCAGAAAGATGCATTTCATAGGCTTATTTACTAAGATTCCTTTACTGTTCTACAAAGTGACATCAATATCTCATCATTTTGGTCATTTCTTGCCACTTAATTATACTCAGCACTGTCCACTCACTCCTTACTTACCAGTAAATGTAGTTAATAAATTCCTGCAAGATCCACCTTTCCTCATGCTTATTACAGAGAACAAAATACTTAAAAGAGGAGAGGAAAAAAATTCAAACGTGTTCTTAAAACATAAGGGAGGAAAAGAACCAGGAGAACCGGACTTGAGATGCAGGAGGATGTGGTAAGAGATGTGAGACTATGCATCCACAACCATCATAGACTGTAAATTCTGAAATTCACACAGGTGTGACCAAAAGGTACTAATAGAATTTACAGAGAAAAGTCAAGCATGGCTCGTAGCAGAATGACATGCTAAAGGCAGAGAGGAAGCAAGTTAATGAGTTGCTACAAGCCAGCTGAGTCACAGCAACTGACTACACATGCACATTATTAGCCTTTCACAAACATCAAGAAAGATGCACACATCCGAAAGACCATGGAAAAATAAAGTGACTGTATTTTACCTCATACTGAGACAAAGAGTATACATAAGAACCACTAACTGATACACTTAGGTCTGAATGGGGTAATGGCAAGACTCCCTTTGCCACAACACTTACAGCAAGTTAAGAGTACTGGTATGCCACTGAACAGCAAAAACATCCTTACTCTAGAGCAGAAATGTTAGCCCAGAAAATTAAAACTTTGCTTATGTGCATTATAACACTATAGTCCCTGGTGACGTTTTCTCAAGCCTGACCCTTTTACTCACATTGCATCTAAAAGTCTGAATTGCACTTGGTGAACACCAAAGCTCAGCAGTGTGCTGTAAGCAGGTCTGCATCAGGACTCATCAGAAACCATGGCTTTGTTTCCAGCCTTTATTACTGCAGTGCCATGAAAGATCAGCAGGAATATTGGGAAACTGCAGATGCATATTTCCCCAGTATTAACACCAACTTTCCTCTTCCTCCTATTTCCTCATTAAGACTGCAAACACACATCCTGGCCAAAAACACATGGCAAGGAGATGCATTTGGCTGGCATTTTGGTAAGCCCCAGGAAGCCATGTTACATACCTATCAGTGCGTATGAGAGGAACTTATTCACAGAGGTGAGGGCCAATCCAGTTATAGGACCTGTAGTGTCTTCAGAACGGATCACTTCCAGGAAAGGCCGAAGAAAGACGTTGGGTTCAATTTCAGATAGCTCTATTAAAATAAAAATAATAATTAAAAAAAGATATTACACTTAACTCCTTAGGTTTCATTTTGATTTATTTTTACAAATCTACAGCAAGCCTAATCTGTGAGGAAAGAAGCTTGCAAAAGCTTTGTTTCAGAAGACTGGAAGGTCAGAATTGCTTTTAAATATTATATATTTCTAAAAGCAATGGTTTGGAAAGCTTGCTATTTCTTTCACAAACTGAATGATCTTCTGAACAGTTTTTTGGAGCCTTCTAAAACAAATCTAACTATAAGAACTATCTGCAAACACAGTGGCAGTGCTACCTAAATTTACATTTTAATTAATTGGTAGATATGGTTGCATTTTTCTAGTAGCTCCGATCATGTGAATTATGTAGCACCTATCTCACCTTCTGCCACTTCTGCAACATTCTACTATAAGTACAAGCCCACACTAATCACATGCAAAATACAAGACCAGGATGGATTTCCTGCAACACTTTTCCTGAATAAAAATTGCATTTCTGTAACACAGCATATTTTCTTGGTGAAGACAAAAAGACAAACAAACAAACAACTAGAGTAAGTGGAAAAAATGACAACACAAGGGATGAATATAGGACAAATCTTGAGGAGGACCTAGAAAAAAAAAGGCATTAAGAAGGAGGTGAAGTCAACCACAATACAGCCAGTGCAGAGGCAAAGAAGGGAGTATTGAAAGTGACACAGGTAATCTTGAAGCCAGAATTTCTGCAGTACAGACCTATTTAAGTACAAACACTTGGCTCAACTTGCTGAAACCTGCATTTTATTCCTAATAAAATAGTTATCAAGTCTAATGGCTCACAATATCAGAAACATCAGCTTTTACATTTGCAATGATACAGTATTTCAATTAGGTGTCGTAAGAGCTTCTCTGGTACTGGGAAGGCCTACAATTCCTGAATCATTACAAGAGAAAGAGTCTGCAATTCCTGAATCTTTAGGTAAGTTACCAGTTTTATACTTGCCAACACAACCCCATAATCTTATCTGGAAAAAAAAAAAAAGTATAAATTATCTTAGAATCAGGAAGATGTAAGTTCTCTTTTATCACATTTTCTATTCTTTAAGTATCAAGGTAAAGAGCAAACAGAAAGCATCTCAACAAAGACCTTTGAAAAAAATACTGTGAGGAAGTAAAGGAGAAAGAACAAAAGTTTTGTTGATGTTTTTGTTGTTGCTAATTTTTTTTTTTTTTCTGCTTTAAAGTGTGCTCTCCACAGACGTAAAAACGCAACAGTTTTGCAGTTAACTGAAACAAAACTGCAATTAAAGGAAGGAACTTCAACCCCTTACCTTCCCTCTACTAGTTCAACTCAGGCCAACACTATTAACTTCTGAGAGGTTAAAAGGAATGTGATGATTCAATCTTTTTGGCTTAAGAACAACTCCCCCAACTCATCAGATAATATTCTGGTGTGGCATTACAATTGTGTCACCTCCCAATAGCTCACAGAAATGCAGAGGATCATAAGACATGCTTTCATCAATATTTATTTAAGTGTGCTTTGCAGAGCGCTTGTCTGTGGTTACAAGCATTTGGACAACATGAAATATAACAAGACAGTAGGGACCAACATTCGAACTCAGCCTTCCTTCCCCAAAGCAGATCCTTTCTATAGGGACTCTTTTTTCTTTCAGTTGGAGTCCTACGAAGGACAAGATGAATGTAAATCTTACGAACTGGCTGAAGACCAGATTCCCCTATAGTTAAACTGGAAGTCTCCTCTTCTAGTAAAGATAAAGATCACAAAATGGTTTGTCATAATTAGGGTATAACTTCAACACATGCTGTTGATTACATAGCAGCTCTGGCCAGCTTCCCTCACACTCAGAGACATCAGCTTTTATGGTAACACAGCATTTTACATTAAGCTCTCTGAAACAGATTGCGTATGCTGGAAAACTGTTTCAGACTGGATAGTTGCTGCTGTGTCATAAAAAAAAATATCAAAAATATAAAACACATGAAGAGAGTATTTGTAGTGCAAGATTTACCCACCAAAGAACTACTCTCAGAGTTCTAAATGTCAGTGAAATGCCGATCTCATTGTTAATTCCATTTTGCGAAAGTTTTATCTAGTAACGCTTCTCACAATACTTTGGTAATGAAGGAACATATTCATTAAAATAAATTCTTCTATTCATAAGTTAAGACTACATGAAAGAGAAGCTTACAGGAATCTAAAAAGAACCTGCTAGGTAACATGAAGTCTGCAGCTTTCTTAGCCATCTAACTTTGAAAGCAATGCATTGCTCCCCTGAGTAAATATGTACGCAAACAAATAAATTCAGAGATTTTCAGGAAGGGCAGTAAAATAATTGTAATTTTTACAATTACTTTCCCAAAGCAAAGTATATGAAGTAAATACTGAATGCTTGGAAATATGTACTTGAACTTTCATAAAAACTTTCCAAAAAAGCAGCTCTGATTTCTCATCGCATTGATTCTCACAATATCAGAACCTAGCAGAGCAAGTGAGAAAACCACAACCACTGAGAGCTTCCAGAAGTGCTGATAGAGATGCTTCTCCAAATATACTTTTCAGCAACACATATTTTGCAGTGTTTGAATTAGAAAACATGGGATGCTACTCTGCTTAGATAACTACATTCAACTGCAAAAAAAAAAACCTACAAGCCTGAGCTCAGCCTAAGATACTACCAGAGGTAAAAATGAACAAGCATACACAGGAGATCCAAACTTCATTAGAGATTCCTACAGGCAGCCTTCCTTGTCAATCCACTCTAAGCTAGAGAAAACAATATTAAAACAAAATCCAGTCTTTTATGAAGAGCCCTGGCTGTTTTAGGGACCAGAAGGAAAGCCCATCCCATTCTTTTAATGTATGATCCATGGGCCCCTTTCACTGAAGTTTCAGGGAAGCCAGCAGAGACCAGCACCAAGACCGTGCCCCAGAATACTCACTAACCCAAAGTACTGTGTAGAAATCAAAAAGTGGGGGAGGAATACCTTAAGCAGCATATCAGAAAGCCAACTCCAGGCTGGCAATTTTAATATGAGGACAGAATTCCTCAAAGACCACAGAGATTTCCCTCCCTCAACCTATGGATTATTTGCACTCAGGCACACATGTCTATAAAGATATTTAAACAACTAATTCATGTTTAAGCACCTAGCTCCCATCCCAGCAATCCCACCCAGCCATTCGGGCACTTCAGCAAACAAGCATCGGCAGACCTCTGGCGCTGCTCGCTCCTGAAGCACAGGAGCAGGTCCCTCTCGGAAAGGGTTTCTTATTGTTAGCACACTGTTGGCACATTCCTGATCTAAAATGCTCACACAAGCTGCTTTCTCTGGCAGTTAAACTCTTCACTCATGAATGACTCTTATCAGGATCGGCTATGCGTTCCGAATCAGAGTAAGCGAACGAGAAAAAATTGTTTATGACAAGTTATTTCAACATCATTTGTCCCCAGGACAGGCAACTGCAACTCAAACCGCATGACCTAGACTCCTCTTAGGCAGCAGCTGTTGGCCTTTGACGCCCAGCCTTCAGAAAGGCTGTTTGAATTTTATCCCACGCACCCCTCCAAAGCAGACGCGCTCAGACAAGAACGATGCTTAAGCACTGCTTATGCACTGTGCTGCACAATGAGCAGACATTCTACTTCCTTCTGAAGACGAGAAAAAGACAAAAATAACACCAGCAGAAGAGAAGTCCAGCAATTCAGGCCTTCTGCCTAGAAGCGTACTGAATTTATGCCACAGAAAAATGAGGCACCCAGCAAGCACGTCATGGCTCACCATCAAAAACACTTTCTGCAGACCCTTCTGGTCAGACACTCTATGAAGCTTATTCTTCACCCACTAACCACCAAAACTTTTTGTCTTTTTAGCCAAGGTAAGAAATTACCAAATTCTCTCTAAGTAGGCTAAAGAAGGAAGTACAGTTTCAAGTAAAAAGGACAATGCTGTATTTGCCTTTTAAAACCATGGGAAAGCAATCAGTAGCCATGCTCCTCAGACTTTCAAAAGCATTTCTAAAGTCTGACTGCTGAACTAACTAGCAGCTTATTCTCCCACAGATACAAATGTAGTATCACAGAGCAAGGATCAGCTCCTCTGACTGAGCCCTAAGACTATCCATTAGTTAATTCAGAAATCACCAAATCTACCAAACAAAGTAACCCATTCCTCCCTAAAAATCTTCATGGCTTGAATTTGCTGCTCACAGAGTAAGTTAGGCAGCAGCCACAGAACAACATATGCATATTGGTTCTGGGTCACTTGGCAAAAGTACAACTTCATCAGCTCTGCTGCTGATGAATGGGGGATGCACACGTTTCACCACTCTGAAAACAGATTCTGCAGGCTGACTTGTTACACATGCCATTCTGCACCTGCAGTGAAAGGCGTGCTCTGACTTCTTCCAGCTAGGAAGTTTTGTCCAATAGCTTATTCCAGTTAACCTTCATAAACTGGCCCTTAGTTAATATGCGGTTAAAAAAAAATAATCACATTAACTTGTTCCTGGCATTATGCTCCCCTCCTGTACAATCTTGGTACAGACAAGGTTTCAAGTGAAAAGACATTTCCACTTTCCAATCAGAGCTTTCGCTGTTGTTTTGGTCTAGAGCAGCCACCATTACACAATTTAAACACAATGTTTAAATTAGGATGAAGTACGTATTTTTCTATAGGATTTCTCATTGCAAACAAAATGTATCGCTACATACACAGCCAGACCTAGCAGCTATTATGATTTAAGAAATGTATAGTCCTACTTCTGAAAATAGTGATGGCAGAGTCTATCAAGTTTTATGTATCAGAAGAGGTCATCTGACATCGTACAGAAACCCCAAAACATCACTGCACTGCCTCAATCTAAGCTCTTAATACACAGAGAGAACTCGGTTCTGCACCTGCCCACACGAACAGCTCGGGGAAGCTGAGGAGCTAGGAGCCTTCGTCCTCATTTTCCAGCTACCCGAGTACTCCAGGCTGCTCTGAAAAACTGTGGGGATTGCACCTTGCAACATACTAGCCCACCACGGGGACTTGTATCAGCTTATATCTCTGAAAGCAATACTTTGCTGCAGTGTTACAAGTTCTATTTACAATAGAAGAAAATAATAGATATAAAATTAAGCCAATGACAGAGAACTAACTGTTCTTTTCAGTATGCCAGTAAAAAAAACTCCTCAAACCTAATTCCCTGTAAATTAAAGTGATCACCCAGGACCACCACATCAAGAGGAAACAGTGCCATTCACAGCCACACGTGAATGCAAAGCTAGAATTACAAATGCAGTTTGACAGGGGGAACCCTGAGCTGCCAAGTCTGTTCTGTTTGCCTAATTTCATTACAATGGCACAAATGCTTTCATTTGTCACACTCCAGCTTCATGTGTTTATCTCCCTTTCATTAAACATGACTTTAACAAATGACTACTCCACAGTGCCAAGATCTCAAGAGCCCCTCAGAACTGAGATTTTGTTTTTCAGAAGGCCAACGATGCATACTGTGCATTTGGCAGTCTTGATATCCTTTGGTCAGGGTGGCATAAGCTCAACTGAAATACTGTCTCCTATAAGAATTGCTTACCTCTACCAACAAAGCAGGAGCACTGACAGTCCCAGCAGTGTTAGCCATCAGTTATCAGGGTTTTTAACTAAAGCCATAATCCAAATTCAGCTGTTCTGACCACCCATTACAAGTTCCTGGACAATTTTTCATAGCAGGTACTCGCTCTGGTACCCTCAGCCAAAATGACACTGCAAACTCCAACTGTGCTGCCACCGTTAATTCAAGTGCTTTTTACCCAGCCACAGCATTCTGCTCCAGAGGGAGATACACTTCTGTGATATTATAAAAAGTAATACAATAATTTTATAATATCACACTTCTGCGATATTATAAAAAGTAGAAGCTCACTTCATTCACAATGAAAACAAATGTCATCAATAGGAAGTCACAGGAATCACAGTGTGCAAACATTTGTGGTTTCTACCCAGATAAAGTCTAGAAACAAAAAAAGATTTGGGATGATTTCTGAGCCCACTACAACTCAAGTTTCCTTTGAATTTTTAATACCAGTCATATGGACATATTCCTGCATGTAGAATTGAAGTTGTTGAAGCAGAGGTTTACTTCAAAAGTAGAAGTTGCTGCACAGTAATTTGGCACAGAGGTTGAAGGTCACTAGTAGAAGGCCTTGCTACAAATCCCAGAATGTTTCCTCTCACCCTGTGACCTGAATACCTCTAGAAGAACCCGCCTGTTCTGATGAAAGGTAACAAATCAATTATCCTATCCCATACAGTTAAAAACTATTGTTTCCACATTGGTCTCCACAAGAGTGCTTAGAGCCACTGTCAACAGTAACACCCACCTACCTCTAAGTGTAATTTCAATGCTAATCCAGGCGTGTTTTCTAGAAACTTATCCTCTTATCTCATACTGGAAGATAAGAACTACGCCAACACCTGATTACATGAGCACACTGCAGAGAAAGATTAGATCAAGATCCATGGTTTGGAAACCCACATATGCAAATTCAACAAAAACTGACTCGAGTTCCTATGCCTTTCTGATGGGCCTTCTCCCATGGGTACAAGTTACTCAATACAAAGCTCTGAACAACTTCCAGATGAGAAAAACCATCCTTCACACATGCCTATAAGCAAAAAGTCCTTCAGTAAGCTATATCTCAGTTAATTTCACAGGTAACTGGAAGTGCAACTTTTTTTAACAGAAAAAATATCCCATAGCAGTAGAGTGAAAAGGCCAAGAAAAAAAAATACTAAACTATAGTTTTTAACAAGACTTACACTCATTGCAAGAGTTTTCAGTATAACATTTTTGGTAGAAGACAGTACTGAAGCACCAGTAACTTGCCAGATGTCTGTAAAGGAACACCACAGTGCTCATAGCAGTTTTTGGAATCTGGAAAATATGCTAATCCCTACACAAAGATCCTCATTTCTTCTAATAGGCTCAGCATAGCAATAGTTGCTGGTAAATAGCAAAGCTCTTCAGCTGGTAACTGAAGAAAGTGTCAGCTGCACGGCAACTCGTATCCCTGAGCCATGTGGAAGAACAGAACCACAGCTGGAGATGACCAACACACACTCCTCCAGCTTCACTCATGGACCTGCGTACTTCACTGTCCTGGCAGGAGGTTTGAAAAGCTATTTTTACAAGCAGATTATGCAGTTAAAAGAAACATGACAGTACATGTGTGGATGAGATGCAAGCGTTATTTCACAATTCAGTAGGATCAGCAAAGATGCGATAAAGCAGCATCATCCATTTATTTATAATTCACATAAGTTGTTGCCAACATCTGGTGTCCTTACACATTGCTGACATGGAAGCACCCATGTTTCTGGACTTGCACCTAGCTCAATTTTTTGAATAAAATACATCACAAAGAACCAAATTTAAGGTTTAAGACTCCATCACCGTTTATCTTTTTTAAACACAAAAATAAATCATTATTCTATTGCTAAATAAAAGTCAAGGATTCATTCTGACAGAGGTCAATGGATTGCATAAGAAACACCGTCTTCCAGTATAGGAAACAACCATCTTTACCACCGCTTCCAGAATCCAAGTTACTGAGCCTAGTCCATAGTAGTTTTCTGTTAGCTGTTTACACAGATCTCAGACAAAGAACTTCCTCCTCCTTACTACAAAGAACACAGTATTCACCACACTAAGTAAGCAGCACCCATTACTGAATTGCAGAGAAAAAGTATTTAATTTACAAAATCTGCAAGAAAAACCTTTATAGCTTAATGAAAGCACATCTCTGAAATGCTGGTAAGCTTCACCTTCTATCTTTGTTTAGAGACAGATGAAATTATTCCAAAAGATTTCTTATAGAAAAATCAACATACAGGACACACGCCAGCTCTCGCGATAAACCTGCACAACCTCTGAGCTTCAAAACCCAGGGGCAGTCCTCAAACGCAGAGACATTCGACTCTAAATGAAATTACTAAATCAAACTAACCAAAGTAAGAAGCAGTCATCCCGTGACAAATTCATCCGCCCTTGACCAAACACTGATAGTTATTGATCTTGCTGCTGTTGTGAATTAGAGGCAGGTTTCCCAAGGTTCTCTCCTAATACAAGAAAGAGAGAATGGCCACACTAACAAGGCCGACTAGGCTAAATGAAACCTATGGGGAATTGCATTGCACAGCCAAGTCCTGAGGATGGACTGATCCGTCCATCTTACTGACAGCATAAGTTTGATGTGTGTCATGTTTAAGCACTCTTTTTCCTCTCTAAAAGAAATTGGCACATGTCGAAGGAAGAGCAATTAGGTTGTGATACTTTACAGAAGTCCATTTAGTCACCGTACTTGCTTTGCCATGGTATTTTATACACGTCTTGCACAGTACCAGGTCCAAACTAAGTAGGCAATTTAAAAGCCCAAGAGAAATTAAAACTTTCTTCCCTGGTATTTTAAAGCTCAGAAATTCTCCACAGCCTTGTGTGTCTATCATGCTATGAACAGCTTTCTCATTGCAAATTCACCATATAGTGTAAGGGGAAGCTTTTTCTATTTCAAAGAGGCTGGAAAAAAAATTACATTTTTATCATCAATTAGCTGTCCAAACATTACCTCGCCCTGTTCCCTTCCTCAAGGGAAGCCGATGAGTGCCAAAGGGAAAAATTAAAAAGAAATCGAAGAACAACAAATCCCAAGCAAGCCAATACATTTCTCATGTTGCCAGAGAATCTAAAAAGCATCAGTGAGACACACAAAATTCAAAGAGTGAAATGAAAAAGTCTGAGGGGCCAAGAGTGAAGAAAATCTTTTAACAAAAAAAATCTCTCCAAGGTTTAACGTACCCTTCTGTTATGATTTACACAAGTACTTCCATCCAACCTGAGCAAATCTAGGAGATATTATGCTTCATCTTGCTATTACCAGAAAGTAAAATTTCTAAGTACTAATGGCAAAACGCAGAATTCAAGTATCGATACCCTAAGTTGCCACTGATGAAAAATGGCAGTCTCATGAGAACAGGGTTCAAGACTTTGGAATATTAGTTTCAAACCTATAGTGACAGAAAACAGAAGCAAAAGGAAGAGAAGACTGTCCTGTTGGCAGTCAATACCATTACTGCCTTAAGACATCAGAACAACAAATACATTAAGTGACTTTTCATTTTCCTACGGCAGTGCTGAAGCAAGCAGTGAACACATACAAACATAAGTAAAAAAAAACATTGCTGCCTTTGAAGCAGAGCTTAATTCCTAGAGTGATGAAAACAAGTGAATATTGTGTTCTTGAGGATGGATGGAGAAAAGGATTTATCCACACTACTCTTTGCAAGACTGAGTAACTTTGATATACACTAGCACTACATCTTTAAAGAAAACACTGGTTCTACTCTCTACAAAGTTGCCAAATAAATCTCTTTCAGACTATCATCAATATTTTTGTATACTATATGCTAGTGCCAGAAGAAAGCATTAGAGTGCTTCAGAAGCTCAACTGAGTAACCCTGCCCTGGCCTCAATAAAGGCTTTCACTGACTGCATGTTGCCCAGAACGTGACCTAAAAGTGATAGCACAGCACAAAACTTTTATTCATGCAGGTAAATATGACTGCTTGTTGAAGCCAACATCCTGCTTATACATTTACACAGGCCTCTTCAATCCCTCTCTCCCACCCTTAGGGCACAAAGCTGCCTGACTCTCCTAAGTGAAATGCCCAATGGTCAGTGGACACTAATGTGCTGTAACCTCTTATCCCTAGAATTTCTACTGCCATGACCTTTAGGATGGAATCATTATAGTTCCAGAGTGTTTGTTCCCAAGACCTGGTAAAAAGCCAGAGAAAGAATAATTTTGTTTAAATTTCTTAAAACACCATAGAATTTGCTCTAACAGGATATAAGCACATACATGTCACAAATGCACTGAGCATCAGACTGGTGGCAAGCTTCTTGGTCATAGATAGATACAGCAGCTTTACTCTCAGCCTCTGCTAGTCAGATCAGTTTCTCATTTTTGGGCAACTCACTTCTGCTAGATCTCCTCGTGGGAAAGGGAAAATATTTGGCCTTTGTAAGTGCTGTGCCAGCAGGTTACCTGGGAATAAATAATCTCAACAAAGCAACTCACACTAAGAGTGATGCAATGAAGGCTTCCTGTCCTATCACCTCACTTTTTCGCAGATTAAAAGTTAACTAAGAGCCCTGATGAAAGAAGCTACTTTTCAAGTTCAAATATAAGTCAGGAAAACATGGCAAGCACCATACATCAGTGAAGACAGAAACAAATGTTGTGATTTACTAAACAACCAGTAGCTCAGAGCTTGGTTTGTGACAGCACATCAAGGAAATTAAGAGGCACATGCTGGAGTCAGGACTGGTAACAGTGTGGCAGTGCTGGGACACTCGTTTTTAATGAGGCAGTGTTTAGGAACTCTACCATAAAGCTTCAAATTTTAGGGGAGCTGATGACTGAGGAGGAAACGAACTTTTTTTTTTTTTCCAAAGCAGCAATTAAACAGCTAGTGAATTCTCATGGCCTCATCAGAACGAAACCACTTGATACAGAGCAGTATCTTGTTCAGCTTTGAGGCCAGTGCTTAAACAGAAAGTGACTTTAGGTAACAGAAGGACTTCGAGAGCTCTTCCAAAAACTTGGGATGAAATCCCAAGGCTCTGGGCGAGCAAGGCAAGCACCTGTTTTCGTGAACAGTCAATTTTTTTACGCTGCATACTTTACACAGAAGCTGCATTATTCTGAAGAAGCTGCATTCCAGCCAAAAGTGCACAGTTAATGTTTTTTGCAGCCCTCAGCCTCCAGTGATGGATGACCATTTTATAATGAAATACTTTATGCTCAATCAACTTACAAATAACGGATGTTTTATCACACTGAATTAAAAAGAATGTTTTTAACAACAAAAAAAAAGGCATCAGACAAAGGATCGGTGATGAGCAGAAGCAAAAGTTATTCCTATTAAGGGTGGCTAAGAGAGAAAAATCCAAGTGATACTTCACTTTAACTCTTTCACTGCTCTCCAGTAACATATGGAAACGAATGCATACAACAATATTTACTCTACTTTGAAAACACCTACATATAAATCCTAGATTAGACTTCTGAGACATTAGTATATAAAGGCCTCTACAAAGAAGTTTGAGTCTATGATGTATCATTCAAGTTTCCACAAAGTTAATGCTATTAACTAACTACCATCTAAAGATAAATCTATTAAAGTACTTTCCTTTCTCATGCCTTCTTACCTCCATTTAGCATTACCAAAATCATTCCTCACACAACCCTTAATCAGCTATGGAGTTCTCTCCTCCCAGCAGTGCTTCCATCTCTCAACGGTGGATGATAAAACAGAGAAGTGCCCTGTACTCAAGACTACTGCCATTTCTAGGTCAAGGTTTAGCAGTAAACCTTCAAATTCAACTGATAGCCTTGTTCAAGATTCAGCGCTTGCTGTTAGACAAGAACTGTTGTTGATATATACTGCAAGTCAAGAAATCCCATAGCTTAACAAGAATACACTGGAGTCGATACTAGCCCTTGAAAAATCCCACAATGGAAGTCCTCGTGCTTTCAAATAACTAGCACAAGAAAAAGTTTCCAAACACATCAGAATGTCTATGCAGCCTCCTATGACCTTACACATTTAGGAAAAGAGCTCTTTCTAGTAGTAATAAAGCAATGGAAGAATACAGTTAAGTATGAGATGTGGTGGACACAAGTTGCAGCAAGGGAAATGGTAATTAGAAAATATGAAAGACATTTCCTAAAAACATGTGTTTGAACACCACAGCAGTGTGCCCACAGTGGCTGTGGGAGCTCCATCCCTAGGGGTATCCAGAATTTAGCTGGCTGCAACCCTGAACACAATCTGACTTCCAGACTGGTCCTGCTTCGAGCAGAGAACTGGAGCAGATGACCTCCAGAGGTCTCTTCCTACCTGTATTATTCCAATTCCAACTTCTGCTCACTGTGAAAGAAAGCAAAAACAAACAAGCAAAGCTTTCTGATATTTTGCGTTACAAATGCAGCCACTGCAACATTCACCAAGCTAAAAGGTTCCCTTTCCAGATCTTCTACTGGTTAGTACAGGCATTAATTAAATACAAAACAGGAGCTTGTTCTAGAACTATCCAGGTCCAGGATCACAACTTCAGACTAAAAAACTTCCCTTAGTCACACTGCAACCATTTCAGCTTCCACTAAAGTTCAGAGTCGATTTATGGAGACATTCCACTACTGTTTGAAGCACTGAAAATATCAATCAGTCCATAATTGCAGACATGGAGCCCAGCTCTCCTCCCCTCCCCATTCCTCAGCTGAAGGCAGGCACTCAGTGAATCAGACTAAAAGGAGAATAGAGTTTCCACCACCTGCTTCAGCTTTTAAGTATCCAACTGAAACTGCTGCAGTCCAGCGTCAGGCAGTCTGAAGGTGGCATTCTCCTGCTCTGTGAAGGACTGAATTGCAGTACAAGAAGAATCCAAATACAGAAATAAGTGAAAAGAACAGCAATGGACAAAGGATGCTGCTACTTAATATAATATGGACACAGAGAAAAAGAAGCTGAAGACACTGTGCTGCAAAGTACCACATCTCCCTTACAAGAGAGCATCTCATTCACCCTCTGCCTAAAGCTGAAGGCTATGGGCAATGTTGAGTATGCATTATTTTCACTTTTGTGACATCCTTTCGAAAAATGGTTTAAAATATGACTGCACATCATTGCATGCTTTGGAATTGCTTTATTACTGGAGTAATAGTAATAGTTATTGACTAGGGTTATTTATCTTAGTAATGTAAGGATTTTAACTTAGCAGTTAACAGTTTAAACTCAGTCAATATTTTCCACTAGCAGAAAGGCTTATGGGGGTATATAACAAGTTTGCAACTGTTTTAAAGAAACTAAAAGACATCCTCCATGCATCTAAAAGACATCTCCAATCCTAACCTTACTTAATCTTGTACCAATACGACCATCGATTGAGACCTAAATCTTCTTCCAGCTCTCAAGGCTTCCTTGGCCACAGAAACAGCTCACTGAAATTTCACAAAATGTTGGAGAGCCAGAAAGCAGAGTGGAGAAAGGGTTAATCCACAGCTGGGAGAAAGTTTCCCTGGAAAATTGGAACACATGCTGTGGCTGTGACTAAATTTCACACTGGTTCTGTTGAATACAAACATCCACAACTGTGTGCATTTCAGAGAGTCAGAGAAAAAGAAATGCTCCTTATATATTAGCTTCACCTGCTAGGTTCCTTCAAATTGATAATGACATGCTCTGGGGAACAGCAGAATCCTTCAGATGCACTTCACATTTCAAGCAGAGATGAGGCCAAAGGGGGGAAAAAGTTATTAAACTGAAGGAAGTCATTCTTTCCTTCCTTGCTCCCACATTTTTTTTTAACATACTGAAAAACCAAGCTATGGTCTCTATGTGGGCAAATTTCACCACTTAAGACTACATATGTCAACACAGAGTCACCTGAGCTGAGATTTACAACATATCAATTTTAGGCAAGAACATAAAGGGGAATCACACAAAGTGAATGTGTCTGTAGGAAGAACATCACCCTAAGCCCAACTGAAATTTCTGCTAAAGAAATCATGACTGTGGGTCTCTTTAGCTCCTCTGAGATGGCTCCATATGCACTCACATTTCAAAAAGAAAAGAAGCATTGCTCAATGAACTACACCAGTGTTGTTTTTCTTTTGCCCCTATTCCTGAATACAATTCTGTTCTGATACATAGGGACCATTTTCTAGCCACGCCTCTTTCACAGGAGCTTGTATTTGCAGTGGTTTGACTAGAGTCAATCACTATTTCAGTTTTCACTATCCATCTCCTTACATTAAAGTTTGCAAAAAACCCTCAAAGCAAGGAATAAATCACTGGCTTTCTCCAAGGTTACATAACAGACTTCTCTGCTGTAATTAAGTACCCAGACTCCAAATTCATTTTCACCAATGGGCACACAACTCGTTTTTTCCAATTTTAAAAAAAAAAATCTTCCATCTTTCACTACTCTCCACTTCCTACAAAGCTAAGCAAGGCTCCAAGCAAAACTGAAAAGATTCATCCCTAAGTCATATCATGTGAAGATAAATGTACTTCTAAAGTTTATTTTCTTAGCTAAACTGCAATTAGGTGCTCACTTATATCCTTTTACACATCCTGGCAGTGATTTGTACTTCCTGCCCCAGCTGTCTAGCACAGTACTCACACAAGCAATATGTGCTCACATTAACCTCTGAATTTCAGAGACTGCAGTACTGACCAGCTACAGACCTAATCCCATTCTATCACAGGGAGAAAGGCTGCCTACACTATTACACTGTTCTATATTGGATGTTCTAAGTTATGCTGGCTCAGCTCAAAAATCAGGGTAAGTGCCAGGCAGGCCTCAAACAAAAGGGTATAGACTGAGTTCAGTGCAGGAAAGTGCTGAGTCTGGAACCCAGGGAGGTGCAAACCCAGGCACCACAAAGGCTCACAGTACGGTGGGCTGTGTTCAGCACAGTGCTGCTGGCAGCTTGAGAGAGGTGATCCTTCTCTTCCTTCTCTTCTCTTCTGCCAGGCCTGGTTCTGGGCTGCCCGCTATAAGACTGGAAGGTTTTACTCATGGCTTCTGGAGCTCAAGGCCATCAAAAACAAAAAGAGAGCTGGAGAACTCACTTAGCTGTTCTTTTTAGGTACCTCATATTGTGGTGAGCAAGGAGAGGAGGGGCAAATTACTTCACAGCATATCAGACTCTGCAGTATTTATTTCTGCACTTGCATGCACACATGATGATCAGAGAAGTGTGGCTGCCTGGCAAGACAGATATGAGATTAAAAACCAGCCTATAATTCAAGTCGTCAATATTTGTTATTAGCTATGTCACCTGGGAAAGCTCTAAAAGTATGTTTGATTTGAGGTGTGGTTCTTTTTAATTCTGAGATTTCAGGCACTAGAGGTAACTTTCAGAAAGGAAAATATGGAAGTTATCTTAACTTTGAAATTAACTTTTGTACCACCTTAACTTTTTTGATAACTATTATCTCGTGGGAAGCAGTCTCCTATATTTTCCAGTTCTCCTTGACACTGTAAGCAGCTGCCTTGCTTAGAAAGAAGCCACGTTCTTCAGAACTTATTAAATCTATTAAAAAATTGTTTTAGGCCTTCCATAATTCTGTATCTGTTTGTTTAGAATACTATCCATTGTTTACCAACGTGCATTCATAGGCATTTTGTTTACAACAGGAACATTTTGGAAGGGAGCATTTTAAAAATATCATGCCCTCCCTTTATTCAGGACTGCACGAATTAACATATGATGGCATTCCAACAGAATTCAGCCCAGAGCTCCACCAGCTCTAACTGAACTAATGGGTGAACATCAGTCACTAAGCTATGCTGTCACCCACTGCATAGCTAATACTGCATTCTATAAATAAAAGTTATTGCTGATCTGTATCCTAAATAACTCCTGCAACCCCTGAACAAAACTCAGCGTATACAGATGTGTAATATTTGGAAGGCAAGCAACTAGGAGAAAATAAAGAAGTTTTGAAGACTAACAAACAGTGATTACCGTCTATTTAAAAAAAATTCTTCTGAGTTAAGCAATAATCTCAGGTATGATTTGACTAATGACTGAACAGCCACCAGGTAACCTGACAAACAGACCTTCCTGCCTCCACCGTATTCTTTTTACATGTCACAATTAAGCACCTCATGCTGCTCTGCTTGAAAAAATCAACTTTCTTGATGGAATATGTCCTAGTGATTCCTTTGCTTCCTAGTATGTTTTCAGAGTAATGATCAACTCAACAATCCAAGATACAAGAGACTTCAGAGGATACGAGAAACCTCCCATACAAACTGGAGCATCACTCTTCCAAACTCATCTTTGGCACTGTCCCAGTAGGCAGTGAGGAATTGTGGCAGCACTGAGGGACACTGGGGAGACAGTACCTCACAGTGGAAGAAACAGAAGTGTTGGGATCTATTGTTAAAATCTCAAATCTAGATAAATCAAAACAACATGAAAAGAGTCAGATATGTCATTAAATTGGCAGCAATTAACAATCTTACAATAGTGCACAGTGCAATCCTCTTTCAGAACCAATGCAAATACAGGATAAAAAAGACCAAATACATAAGACCAAAACACACACTTCAACAATCTTTGTGGTTAGCTTATTTTGCATTTCCTCATCTACAACCAGATTTATTCTATCAGAAATTGTATATGGTCTCTGAAGAACTAGTGCATGACCTTGCATCCTTTATGAGAAGTCACAGCTGTATTCCCACATTGACTGATAAAGACAACTGAGCAGGCAAGCAGAGTCCCATCCCCTCTTCAAACCAGGCCAGACATTTAACTCACACTGAAAAATGATTTGCTGCCATCGCAATTAAACATTTCTGGGTTTCTGTTACATGGTTCAAAATGGAACAAACCCGAAGTTCCACACAATTTTGTACCACGATCCCAAGTGACAAGCGGTAACAACAGCACCTTGAGGTCTCATACACCACAAAACCAGAAGATTATGAATTTGTGCAAAAAGCTCAGGACCAGAAATTTAAAAAAAAAAAAAAAAAAGGAAGAAGAGAAAGGAGTTGTGGAAGCAGAATAGCAGAGAACAGCAGAACAGCAAGTTAGAAAGCTCAGGAACACAAGGAAAGAAAATATCTTGTTGGAAGAACTTATGGTTAACATATCAAAAAAGCAGGTACTGTTAGTAACAGACTGGCACAAGGTAGAAGGCGGTCAGTAATATGTAATTATGTTTAATTTTTCCCCACTTGTCTTTACACACTAGCATGACACCAACAGGTATCTTCCACTACTCTGCCCAGGTGAGCATTTCAACTTGCAATGCAATTAGCCATTCGTATGAACACTAACAAAGTCAGGAAGGCAAACAGCGAGCCTGACCTCCACAAAGATCATCCCTATTCATCCAGGTACTCTCTAGATAGGATTCTACTTTCCTCTTTTTTTTTTTTTTTCCTGTGGAAATGTGGAAAAAAAAATCATAGTGAGAAATTGCTTCTGAATTTACAACAAATGCAGCTCAGTACACTATTCCTCACAAGGCTTTGCCTTTCCAGCCCACAGCCCCGCTTAACAAATCTGCCCCTTTGCACCATGCTCAGGAAGGATTAATCTGGCCACAACCCAGTTCACTTTCCACCCTGCTACACATTAGTGGCCCAGCCTTGCTGGGTCTGTATTTCCACCCTTTCTCTGACACGTGGGTTAATAACCTTCTTTCAAGATTCTTTCAGTCTGAAGGAAACCTTTATATTTCACATTTTTAACTAAAAAGACTGAAAGTACAGTAAGCATGACAGGCATCAGGGCTTAAAATCTTTACATTTAAATCTTAGTCTTTACTTGCCAGCTTTGCACGGCCTCTTCAGTTCATGCTAAGGTGGCTTTTAAGATGAGTGAGGAAACCTGCACTGCTCACGGAGCAGCACTTGCAGCCCATCACCTCTAACAGGTGCTGGTCAGATAGGTTGTCGCCCCACCTCCCATTACTGCCCAGGTCTCCAGCTGACAGCTGCTGAGTGTAACTTCTGATGCCTCATTCCAACCATGACAAAATGGGCACACCACCAGCGCAGAGGTGGGAAAGTTACCTCTTTGGGGCTACATACGCAGATATTTGCCCAGACCATTGTTTTCTGCTCTGTTCCTTTAATTGTTTCTTAATCTAAGCTAGCAAATAACAAACCAAAAACTCTTCCAGAGACATCCATAATGTGCATATGAAAGAAAAGCTATTTTTCCACAGCATTAGAACTGGAGTCTCAGTTATTTGGAATAGCAGATTAATGCTCATTAGCTTAGTACTAATTAACAGTCTTCCCTCTCTACAGCTTGGATGTTTGCAGAAGGGATAATAACTGGCACACCGCACTGGGAGGATCAGAACAAATGACTAAAAGGACCTACTTTCTCCTTGCAGAACTGCAAGGAGCCTGAGCACCAATAAGTGCCGTGCATAAATCTACTCATGCTTCACCCAATCCCTTAATTCTATTTTTAAGCCTCATTTAGGTTGAGAATACTTCTTAGCACATGCTGTGTCCAGCTAGAAAAATCATAACTAGTAATTCAAAAAAGGTAAAGTCCATTGAACCGTATGACCAGTATCCCTTGCTCTCCCTGTTTCTTCCCGGCTTGTCCTGCAATTGTGTCCCAATCTACCAGCATTAACACAGATACACAGCGGTATTTATTTGATGCCTATTCCACCAGCCTGTATTCACACTAAATCCTCCATGTGTATTTAATAAATCACACTAGTTAGGTGGGCAGGATTAGTTCCAAGTCACCTAATGACTATATCATGAGCTGCAGTATTAAAGGGATTAATATTAATCTTAGCCATTTCAATTCGCCGCGAGAGGCCAGTCCCTGCTCCAACAGGAGCCGCAGCAGGCAGCGCAAGAAATTCTAAACAAGAGCACGAAGATTAATGAGGGCTTCCTCATTCTGCCTGTGAGTCTTCTATACCAGGATCGGGGGCAGCGAATCCCCAGCAAAGACAGGCTCATAAATAAACACACAACACCACAAATACTCGGAGCAGCTGAGCCCAGCATAGACTTGTTTTCACTCCCTATCTGCGTCCCCTGTAACCCACACCTCCGAGCACACGCAGGAATCTGAAAGGCTTGCACAGCAGCAGATTTGTTTTCTTTAACGTAAAAGCACACACCTCATTACTCATAATAAATTACGCTTTTTAAATGAGTTTGCAGAATGAGCAGCTAAAGCGAGCTGCCTGAGTTCCACACTGCAGCAGGGGAATCCAAGAGGGCAGCTCGCAGCACTGAGGTTAAAAAGGATGTCAGCCTCCAGCGGATTTGACTTGCTTTATTCCTGGCAAGAACAAGCATTACAAGCCAGAGGAGTTCTAAAGAACTGAGAGAAAGCTCATTCTGTGGAGCAAGTATTAAATTCAAACATAAAAATGGATTTCTACAGCTAAAGCTGTTTCTGTGACAGCGTGCTACATTTCATCATACCCCCAGCAAAGCTCCCACACAAAGTAAGGGTCTTGGCCTCACTTTCATTGACACGAAAGAATATCAACCATAATCATTAGCACAAAAATTCCAGAAGTAAATCTTGGTCTACTGCAGATTTAGACGTAGCCGAGTGATGAAAAAGGATAAACCTTTTATAGCTCAGTTAATTCAAAATGCCATGGAAGCAACAGAAGTCAAACAGCTGCATCCTGGAGACCAGTTGGGAAAAAAAATGAAGAGGCAAAAGGAGGAGTTGAGTCAGCAATATTCCCTGCCTTCACTGAAAAGCTCTAGACCCTAAAAAAATAGGCAGAGATCAGGTTAAAGTGGAGCATAAGCCTGTCACAAGCTATTAACAGCTCAGCAGGGCCTCCAGGCACAACAGCAGCCTCCAAAGCTGCGCCTGGGTACAGCACAGAGCTGAGCACAGTGCACCCGCTCGGAAGCAAGCGGCTCACAGCGAGTGGGACAAGAACAGGCCATGAGCTGTACGTGGCAAAAAATACCTGGAATTTGTTGCACCACCGCGTGAGCGACATAAGGGACTGGGGCATCCAAGTTTATAAACTAAGCATCAGCAAACTAAGTGGGGCTGCACCCCATGCAGACGTGCAGATAGGAAGGGATCCATTTGCTGCACCACTGACCGTTCTAAGGCAGAATGGAGCAGGGATGGAGCTGACATTTCCAGTATTTGTCTTTGACTTTCACATGAGAAATCTCTGGCAGCAAGAAAGCACATACCTCAGTCATACCTGTTTTATTTTTTCTTTAAGGAAAGCACAACAGAGGAAAAAATAAATCAAGATTCCATCAAGATGCAATGCACACAAGTTTTATACTCTCCACCAGCCCTGAAGAATGAAAGAACTCAAGTCCCAGCATACCTTTTAAAAGGTGTGCAAAGGCTGTGCAGCTGACATCATTTCATACGCTTGGGGAAGGATTTCCTTTAGTGGGCTGTGCTGCTTTGGAATGAATGGAACATACATCCCAAAGGGACACTGAGATAAAGGTAGACTCTTGAATGTATTTCTCAGCACAGGTAACCAGACAGCCAATGCATCCTTACAGATGTTTAACAGTTTTTAACTCCAGAGTAGCTAACTTAAAAACTGACAACTACTGAGTTTGAAATTTCACTTCTGTGAGGTTTTGAGTAAAAATTTCACGATACAAAATGGTTATAGAACATAACCTCTGAGGAACAGGATAGGAAATACCGATGTTTGAAGGTTCTAGACACATATTCTTAAATATCATCAAGTGTAGTCCAACAGCAAAAGAAACACCTCCCATACTTCTAGTGCTGCAAGAAGCTGGAGCCATTCACCTGTCTTCAGCATGCACTGTGACACACACACACAGAGCACCAGCCAAAAGAAACAAACCAGTATGCCCTATATTCTTGAGACTGTATGGGAGTCGTAAGTCATTCATTTCCTTTTCACATTTGCTCTCACCCTATTTGAAACACACACACAAAAACCCAAGACTGTATTAGCTCACTTTAAAAAGTCTAGGCTCTCTTAAAGGTACCAGGCTTTGTCAAATGTACTTCTAACGCACAGGTCTCCACGAGAGAGCCATCCAGGCTGTAGCCTGCCTTTTGAGCAGCAAAAGCTCTAACTCCACTAACTCTGCTGACACAACAGTGTGAGCAAGAAACTGACATCTACATAACAAGTTTTATTTCCAAAGGCCTTTGGTCTTCAGAACCAAAAATGATAAAATACATTAAACATCTTTTAATTATACATTAAACATCACCTAGGCTGTTTGCTTTCTGGGGTGTCATGGCTTGGGGAGAAGCAGTTTGTTTAAATGAGGGAAGCAAAACATGCAAATCTGAGCCTTCTGAACTCAAACCCCATTAGCACTGCTGAGTAAAATAAACCATAACTTTCACCTTATTTTACAAAAACAACAAAAGCAAACTGTGCTCACAGCTTCATAAGAGGGGTAGGTGGCAGGGTATTTTTAGCATTTTGGCAAGGACAAAGACAGTCCCAGTACCAGACATTCTTGCAGTGCTAACAGGCTGCAAAAACCCTCATACGAAAGATGCTATTCAGACCTGTGGACACTGTATAAATATAGGCGTATGTGAGAACTATTTCTGTGCACGATAGCAAATTTTTCCTCCCCATGAAGCCCTCTATAGATGAAACCATTCTGCCTGCTGCTGTGTCCACAGTCCATTCTGCACACAAGGTCAGGCCCATCCAGTGGAGCTGCATCAGTCTCCTGGAATGCTGAAGTCCACATATTTGCCATTCAACATGAAAACTGCTTTTCAAGTTCAATCAGCTATAAATGTTGCTTTGTTTTAATTTTCCACTGAACTTCCTGGAACCTATTATCAGACTGTCAGGGATGTATATTTAGCAATGGCAACACGGCCTCTTTGCCACTGCCCCACTGCTCATGTCACCTCCAATAAACAGAAAAACAATACCCCAGCAAATGACATTTTTTGCAGGCTATTTACTGCCAGTGTGAGGTAGCGGGTAGCAGTGGAAGTGCATGGTAAGCCTTCATTCACTTTAAAATAAATAAATAAATAAAAATCAGGTGATCCCTAAGGACAGAAACAAAAGGGAACATTAATTTACCACTTACATTTTAAGTCACACCTACTTCCTTTAGCCAATATCCTTGAGACTAAGTGAAAAATGTTAGCAGAGAAATGATGATTCAGTGAAACTACATGCCTCACATCTGCAGTTGTCTAAATTTCAGAGTCCTTTAAAATGGTCATGCATGAAAGGACTGCATTTGAATAAACAATTATTGTTACGCAGTATTGCTCAAGTATTGTTATGCAGTAACCACAAACAGCCTCCTCTCCTTTCTCTGCTGGTCAGTTGCATGGGGCCTCCTCAAGGATCCTCATTCAAACCAAAGGGCATCATTATTCATGTGTACATACAAAATTTTGTGTTTAACAAACAGCAGAAAAAGTGACATAAAGTTGCAACAAAAAATGAGAAAATTAGCAGCCCAGCCCTCGCCTCAGAAACACCACATATGCAAAAGCAGCTGGCATCTCTAAGGCTGTGGCTACTGTAGGTTTTTCTTCTTCAGCCACAAAAAGTTTGCAACTAAAACAGCCAGAGAGCTTATCCTGTAGAGCAGCACACTGAAGTCCTTCTCCTACAGCTCATTTAGGAAATTCAATGTAAGTATTTAGCCCAGTTTTAGGGAAATACCTAGTTTTGGTATAACTTAAGATCTTCATGGCTTGAATTTGTGGCTTTACACAATACCTGGAAAGACCAGGCCTCATTACTAACTGGGTTCATTGAATGGCATAACAAATTAAGTGCTAAGAACATCCACCAAAATATACACAACATGGTACAGGAAGATCTATGTAAACATTCAGATCCAGTGCAACCAGAATAGTAAATGGAAATTCTACATGAACTCAGAGCGGAATCTCTTTCCACCTTTCAGATAATTTATAGCTTAATGTCAGCTAAACATAGTAAGTAATTCCATTTGTCCACCGAAAGTAAATTCTTGGCTGCTCTTCCAACGTCATTGCAGACATTACTGTCAATCCCCAAACCGTGGCCTGTCCAATCAAAGTGTCAGCACTTACCTGCTGCTCAGCACTCTGGACACATGGACTGTCATATCAGTCAGTGACTGATCAGGCGCAGAAATCAGATAGAGCCTTCTCTTGACAACCAGACTTGATTAGAGTACAAGCTATGCATCAGCTTCTGAAGTCTAACAAATGCAAGCCGACTTTAGCAGAAGGCTGCTTTACTGTTTTTGATGAAGCTGCTATCATTTTGGCAAGCACATGATAAGAATAGGCCATAAGAACAACAATAGCTGTAAAAAACATTCTCCTCCTCCTTTTCTGTGTTTAAGTGATTTAAGGTTGAAAACATTGAAAATCCAATCTGAGGATCAGAAGTCCTCTCTATAATCATGGAGGGAAATAAATAAATAACCCAAGGAGACACGATGAACATCCTGAGTTTGAATTCCCACTACAAAGTCTGAATACAGTGGTAAAGAAAGGAGTCATTTTAGGAATAATACTGGTCTTTCTCCAAACATAATTCAATTTCACAAAGTGCAACGTATCAATTGAAAAATACTACAGAAACAAAATGTTTTAATTCACCTTACAGAAACTACTCAGTAGCTGAGAGTCTTCCAACATGCAACATTTTGTTTAGGCTACCTCTTTTCTGACCTGCAGACGAATTTAATGAAAAAAGTCACTTCAAATTTACACTTAGAATTCTAGATGCTGCCAGTCTTGTGTCCCTGTCAGACAGAGATCCATACAAGACGTCTAGCGTACTCATCTATAGAGAAGAGGACACAGACATCTTGTCAAGACACTGCTTCCTCGGCAAGTCCCTCGTCCCATGGCAGCACTGAGCAAATGCAGGCTAGGAAGTATGACACCATGCTATTTCTAGCTCACACCAATCACTTCAAAACAAGCAACGTGGCCTCAATAAAACAGGTCCAGCCAGTACTAAGTTTATCAGTAATAATGTCAAAGCTCCACAAAACTTTTCTTCCCACCACAAGTGCAAAAAGCCTATGCCAGGATGACCTCAGATTTTTTTTAGCTCATGAGTCAAGTTTGCCCATTGCTGTCATCTTCTAATACAGAGCATGAGCCTGGCAGCAGGAAATGACTCCAGAAGCCACAGCTGTTGCCGAGTCCAGCCTGCATCGTCCAGCCCTGACAACTACTTCATCTCCCTTCTGATCAACATGCACAAAACTAACCACTAAAAAAGGATGATGCCCCAAACCAGCTAACAGCAAGAAATCTCCACTTCAAAGACAGAGGAAGACGATGAAAAAAATCCTGACTCCTCTATCCATCTGATTTGGAGCTCAGTGCCTTTGGCACTTCTCTAGCACTGCGCATTCACAGAGCTGCACCAACAAACCACGCTCAACAGTCCAAACAGCCAAGAGAAAAAAACCAGCTCAGCCCATCACAGCACTCAATAATAATTGTTTTTTTCCGGCAGAAATATTTTTGGATAAAAATAACTGCCTGCAAATCCCCACCGTCATAAAGACTCAATGCCACTGAGAGCAAGAATATCAAAGGCTTTCCAGCCAATAATCCCCCACACACATCTCCCCCAAAAAGAAAAAAAGGTTACTAAAATCCACTGCGCACAATCACCTTCCAGTTTCCTTCTCAACAAGAAAATAACCTCAGTGAAAAGACAGAGTGCAGAAGCACATCCATCTGAATTTTGTTTTTACCTCCTATCAGCTCTCTTTGCAAAGTTAAAACATATGACAGAACTGAAAAGTCAAAACTGCCGGTAAAGAAATCCCTTCTCATTTCCATTTATTTCAATGTGCCACACACAGAAAGCTGACGTTGCAGTCAAACATCAAATTAGACGCACAAGAAACCAAGACACCCTTCTAAGGTGTTTGTACAACAGAATTCCTAAGGAACCCCAAGGTTTTAGCTGTGCCTCCCCATTCTGTAAGCAGCAGCAGTACTTCCTTTCTCTTTCACTTTTAACTGAAACATTTATGCATGCCCAAGACTTTAAAACAACTGGCGTAACTATAGTTGGAGTCTCTGAGAACTACTGAAATACAAAGGGTATTGTTAAAATAAATACATTACGCAAGTAGATCGGTTTAACTTAATTAAGTTTAATTAGTCACCAGATTCCTGCAAATTCTTTTCATTGAAATCACTGTTGGACATGGATCTGCAGACACAGCAAACCAGTAACTGTAGCTTTGCAGACCCCCAATGTACTGTGAACAGTCTGAGAACAGACCCAACTCCACTGCTTTCCAACTACTCTGCTCCCACCAAACTAGGAAAATCTGCAGAGGAGCCACTGTGTGAGCAATAACTAGTTCTAATCAATCTGATCATCTGACCAATAAGAGGTAAGGATTCAGAAGCAACACTATGTGAATGTAAGGGAAAGATTATCCACTTCCCAGTGCCAGTTAAATTCTTCACACACTCAGGAAGGAAGCAATGCGTTCTCTTCACCAACAAACGGATGTCAGAAGCAAGCATGAGTGGTACAAATCTGATTACCCCCAAAATTTACTCCATTGTCTCCAATCTAAGTGAGAGAAAGGGAAACAGCCTAATGAATGAGACATCCATTAGGCATCTGTTTACACATTATTATTCAATACTAACTTTCAAAACAGGCTATGATAAACAGGAGAAAGACAATCTATACTTGGTGTTATGCAGAAAAGTAGCTGTGCTTTAAATTCATCTCCTCCTTTAAAACAAATTAACATTTAAAGTATAGATAAATTTTTACCTGTGAGGAAAGTGATTGCTTGCAGAAGGGGCTTGGGTTGGGGAGGTTACCTGCACGCAGTACAACAACAGTGCAAAGATAACAGAAAACTGGCTATTTCCATGCATAAATAAACACATTATTGTAGTACCTTCTGTATGACTTGCATACGTACATCTAATTTACCAATAATCTTTAAAAACTCCAGAAGAACAGAAAAAACAACACCTGTAGAATTCTAATCTGGGGACAAAAGTACATATCCAACTTTTCCATATTGTCTTTCATCTCACACTTTACCCTTCACTTACTTATTCTGCCTACCAATACACGTTCAGTGCAAAGAAACAACCTATTGACATTTCCAAGACTGGAACGAAAACTTCATACTAATGCCTGCAGGCTGTGCATCAGCAAATCACCAAGCTCTGCCTAGCAAAAAAATGAAATTAGAAAGGCACCCTTAATCAGAAACAAGGACTGCTGGCCTCAGCCTCTCCTCCACTTCATAATGCCTATTATCTAACTGAAAAGGAAAACTTTGATCCTAATGGTTTCCGACACCTGATGAGAATAAAGAAACACAAAGGGACCTGGTGATGTGTTACTTAACGCATGACTGTTTTAATAGGGCTGTCTAATTTTTGGAGGCACGGGGCCCATATCCAATGCCCCTCAGAGCGACCCATCAGCTATTTGCCACATTCCATTCACCACATCACATGACTGCGCTACTGGCAGTTCCCAAAGGTTAGTTTAATCTACTTTTCTATACTATTATAGTTTCCTGGGTTAGAAAAGGTTAATTAGAGGCAGAGCTGAGAGCAGAACAATTTGCTATATTGCAATATTATGAAATTTTTACTGTTCACAGAAATCTCAGAACTAAGCACGAGATCCAATCAGTTACACAACATTATTGTATTTTGTAAATCTGTTATCTCCCAATGCATTACAAACACTGGTGTCTTTTGTCTAATTTTTCCATATATGAAATTTAAGATACACTACAAATGAACATTTATAGTTCATCTGTGTAAAAGCTGACTTTAAAAAAAAAAAGGACACGTCTTCTGTTAGAGCAGGGTTTGCTCCTGTATGAGCATTTATTTTAACCTTGAGTACCAAAACCCTCAATGAAACCTTTCACTAAGTAAAACAAAATTTCATTGCATTGCTCCAACTGCTTTCTCAAACACTAATACGCAGAGACACAGTAAGCCTAATTTGTATCGCACAGAAAGTACCACAAGCAGAAGGACAAAAAAAGCATCTTAAAGATTTCTGTAACCACAACTTTGTTCCCAGCATCACAGGAAAATGTTACATGACTGCTTTTTCTTTAAGAATCTTCTTTAAACCTAAATTCACAAGCACAAACATAATAATGATTAAGGTATGGAACTAGTGAATAGCACATGGAAAACCAAAGCTATCACTGTTTTAAGCGCTTAAAAAGAAAGAATCTAGAATGATTAAGAAAGTATTTCTTATTTTTTCCTTTATCTGAATGCTGAGGACATGAGTTGACATTATACCTAATCCAGTTCACCAGCAGGCTGCCACTGAAGGAGCAGTGCAGTTCAGCAATGCATATTTTTGCCACTTCTTTGCATCACATACAGCAATCATATAATAACAATATAAAGTCATGTACTAATCTGATCTGATGATGAACGAGGATGGGGGCAAAACAGCTCTACTGTGTTCATTTCTGACAGAGATGCACGAGGAAGTATTCTGGAGCAGAAATACAAACAAATAAGAACCAGTAGGGGCAGCAAGGTCAATTCATCTAAGTATCTTGGTGCTGGATATACCGAAGGTCCCAAAGAGCAACCTGAAACTTCTCCATGGAAGTTGGCTGTACAAGAGAAGAGATGGCTACCTCCACTGTTGTAGCAGTGCTCACCTCAAGATTCTGGCCACTTATGAAGGACAACTTCTTTATTAGAACCTACTTTTGCCATTTGTGCCTGGGCTACCTAGATTGTCTACTCCCAGATTTAAAAAAAGAAAATCCCTCACCTTCCATTAAAACCCACTCAGCATGGGATAAAACCCCTATATCTCCATTTTCAGTGTAAAGAAGCTTACTGATATATTCCCAGAGATCCATTTTGTATTTGAGATCTTACACATTCACACAGGACATACTGATTTTCTTGTCACACAAGAAACTAGATAAACCCTAAGGTCCTGTTTAAAATCTGTTCTTAAGTAGGAAACCAGAGCCAGTATTTGCTCAGATAAGGGTGAAATGCTGTAATTATTTGGTGTTGAAGAATAAAGACCCCGTTTCACTATATTGTTTCAACAGGGATCAGGATTACATCAACACTGATCTATATGACCACCAAAAACCTACACAGCAGACCAACTGACAAACAACTGCTTGCAAACCCTAGTGGTCAAAGTTAACGCAGCAACACAATGGCTGCAGCTCAAAAGCCAGTTCTGTATCTCACGCAATGCTTCTGTCAACACTCTTGAGCCCCCAGCCTGATGAACGACATCTGTTTGGGACCCTCCATGCACCCAACATATTGCTGAAAGCTGCTAAAGCAGGACAACAGTTGCACCCTCCTTCACACTAGGTATAAGCCAAACCTGTCATTCTCTGTTTAAAGCACCATTAACTGGCCAGATTTACAACTTCTAACCAGCCACTCCAAGGCTGCTCATTGTAAAGACCTCTGGAAACTTGCAGACTCTTGCTCTTTCTAGTCTGGGCTGCACAGATAACAACACTGCATCCCAAAAGACCACCTCTCTGCTTGCAGTCACAAGTTGTTTCCCAGCCCGTGCAGGCACCAGAGTCACACATTTGTCTGTCTCTGCTTCTGGTAACACAAGCAGCAGCAGGAATTATACTATTGTTCCAACCATCCGATTTATGTATAGAAATAAAGTTTTCACATATTAGAAAACCTAAACTCAAAAAAAAAAAAAAGAAAGAAAAAACTCAACCCTCAACAACATTGAAAAACACACACACAAAAAAGAAACCACCACAAACACACACCTTTAAAAATGTGACCTTCAGAGTTATGTGGGTGGCTTTAAAGAAAATTCACAACTATTCTTTCTCCATCTGGTCATCTACCAGTCTGTAAATTCAGGAACATCATCGTTTAAGTGGCAATTTACACAGTGACTGCACTATACATTCTTCTTTACAGACATGTATTATTAACAATAGAAGAGACGCATCAAATTAATCGAAATTTCAAAAAGGAAGAGAAAATCACAAGATGTCCTTCAAGTGCCTTTCATAGATAAGTCATCTCTGAACAGGTAAGAAAAGTGACTGGATGAAGCTGGAGCTGTCAGGTCAGGCAGCTGCCATTGGCCTCCCCTCCTACTCAAATACCAAGGAAACAGCCCCTGCACACATCCAAGGGGTGATGGCTGCTGCTGTCATTCCAAGGCATTTTCCAAGAAAGACAATGAACAAAAGTTACTTGAAAGAGATGAATGTATGTATCTCATAAAAATAAATCACATCCCACTTTGTAACAAATTAACAAATTAATCCTTTATGTTTCCAGACAGCTCATTAACCATTTCTCTCAGCTTATTTCAAGTCACATCTGGCTTTTATTATCAGCACAATCAGGACTCCGCAGGCCAGGTTATCCATACCACACCACTATCCATTACCACTCATTTTGTTTCAATTTTATTCACGCCTTTTCAGTTAGCTGTTACCTCAATGCTTGCTGAATGCCCATCCCCATCAGTTTTCTGAGGCTCCACAAGTTTAGGTGAAACATATTTAAATTCATCATTGGAAAGAAAAAAAAAAAAAAAAAAAGCCTGAGATACTAAAGTCTCTTAATGCAATCACCAAGAAGGACTAGCTTTATGCAGTTTGCTTCCTTTCCCTCTCATTCTGACTGATTAACTGCGACCTTATGTTTAAATTTGCTACTCGGGTCAAACCCTTTTGGAGGCCTGGCTCCTCTATAAAGCTCCAAGGTTAATCTTCAGCAGATTCCATTACAGTCCATTCAGCTATTCTAGCAATGCTGTTTGAACACGCTTCTTCCACAGTGCAGGTCTTTTTCCAAGGTGGTGTTAGCTGTCTTGTTATTTTGAGAAAGCAGACTATGTCCTTTTCTTCAGCCCCCATACCCACCCCTCCTCATCCTGGACAATACGGAGCCCAGCGTGGACTTTACTCACCCCAAGAATGAGGAGTATGAACAAAGCAGGGTGGTTACTAAACACAATGACAAGCAAGCCTCCTTTTGCTGCTGTCAAGCTTGATTCATTTTTGCCCACCATATTTTTTCAATTAAATAGCAAAAAGCTGCTTGCGCAGAAGTGATAAATATCACATCAATGGAAGTGGTTCCACATTAGTTTTTCACTAGCTTTTAAGAGGACCTTACTTGGCTAGCAGACAGCATACCAAAACCTTCAACACTGGACCATCACCTTTCAGCTTAAGAATTCTATATTCAAGAATTCAATTGTATTCTGGCTTTAAGGCCAGCAAGAATCACAGAATGTCCAGGGTTGGAAGGGACCTCAAGGATCATGAATCTCCACCCCCCCGCCACACACAGGGTCACCAACCTGCCCATTCAATACTACACCAGGCTGCCCAGGGCCCCATCCAATCTGGCCTTGAACACCTCCAAGGACGGGGCATCCACAGCCTTTCTGGGCAGCCTGTTCCAGCACCTCACCACTCTCTCTGTAAAGAACTTCCCCTTGATGTCCAACCTAAATCTCTCCTCCCTCAACTTAAAACCATTTCCCCTTGTCCTGCAGTTATCAACCCTTTCAAAGAATTGATTCCCCTCCCCTCTGTAGGCTCTTACTGAAAGGCTGCAATGAGGTCACCCCACAGCCTTCTTTTCTCCAGGCTGATCAAGCCCAGCTCTCCCAACAGCTCCCTGTCTTTTTTGTACTGCGGGCTCCACACTTGGACACAGTATTCCAGATGGAGCCTCACAAGAGCAGAGCAGAGCAGAGCACCTCCCTTTCAAGACCTTTCAACAGCAGCGAGCAAGCAGAGCCTCAGACATCAGACCCTAGGGCTCCTAACAACTGCCTGCTCCTCTCACACTGAGGCTAGGAGCTCTGCAGGGCGCAAGCAGCTTAGCCTGTACCTACTCAGCCAACGTACATCTGCACTGTACTGCCAGCCACTGTGGAAGGGAACTGTACAATCCAGACCCTAACTGTACTGCATTATCTGAGCTGAATGTATGTTGTGGAGGCAAAACCTAGCATGGCAGAAGTTCACAAAACTGCTTTGTACATAAAACTCTACTCAAAATACACCACATAAGGAGAATGACTTTTAGACATCTAGGAATCTGTATCAGAAATGTATATAAATGCAGTGACAATGGCTAGGGAACAGACTTATTATTCACAACTAGCACAAGCAAGCTGACAGACATTACCAGTGTAGGCAAGCTTGAGCAGTAAAAATTCTACCTCTAGAGAAACTCCTGTGATGAAAGGAGCACTCCATTCCAGCCTGGTCCAGCCCCTGCAGCTGTCTGCTCCAACTTTCTCCAAAATTATCAGCTCCTATAGCAGATTTAAAAGAAACATAGCCACTCCATAGGCACTCCAGCATGAAGCACAGCAGATTATAAGGAGGCACAACTCCTAACCATTACTCCTGTGTAGATATACACTATTATTATGGATAGTTACACAACAAAAACTTCACCCTGCCAGCACGGTGTTTTGCTCAACAGAATGGTTTACAGTATTATATAAAGACCACAGCGTTACTGGCCAGATCTCATCTCTCTACTGCCTCAGTCAACAGAAGGTACTCCGAGGAAAGAAAAAAAACTTCCTTCTCCTAAACATTTTCCCTTCACCCACACTGAAAGAAAGGAAAGGACAGGGACTTCACAGCTAGCTCAGTACTGAACAACGCCTGGGACTAACTCTTGGTTGTCAGGGGAGCAAATCACTGCCAGTCCTCCCTGAAGAGAGGGGGCTACCTACCTCAGGCATGTGTCTATTCCCCTCCCAAAGATAGCAGCACATCACATCGCTTTTTCAAAGCTGAGCTGCATTGCTTACAAACAAAAATAACAAAAACACCCTACATTAGCTTCTCAAGGATTTAACAGTGGGGATTCCACTACTTCAGTGGCAGGATCAGAACAGGAGGAGCTCAAAATGAAGAATTTTGCTATCTCACCATAAAGGACTAGTGCCACGAGAGCAACTGCCCAGATATGACAGCTCTTCAGACTGAGCCCCACACCGAGAGCAGCCAAGGCTCAAGGCAGGTCTGCAGTTGCACCACTGCAGGCAGCCTGATTGGTGACACAAAAAGATGTAACATGCATCCAATGTGCAGCACTGGGCAGGGTTGCCCCCCCAGTATAGCCAAGGGTTAATATCCAGATGGCAGGTTTAGTTTTTTCAAGAGATGCATCACTGAATTGAATGCAGGTTCAAAAGGTTTGTACTGAGCTTTATGTGCCTCTGAATCCTGGGGTGACTCTTGCTCACTAAATGCCGATATTTGTATGAATAAAAATGAAGGGATTTAACAAATCTTGTTCCTGCACACAGTTGTCAAAAAATCTGACCTTTAGAACAGGAAAAAGAGAGGGGATTAAAAGGTTTAAAGAAGAGGCAGTGGCTGCCTCATGTATAACAAACCTTTGAAAAATTATGAAGCAGTGAAAAATCCCCTACAGGTCCCAACAAAATGTGCCCAATTTGCATTCCTGCAAGACTTCCATACGCACCACTCTGCCCCTGTGTGTACACAGGCAAATAAATCCCTAGGAATAATACAACTGGGACCTGAATCTGATCTCTGGTATATTATTGCTCCAAAGCTCCATTCCAACTTTCATAAATGGCTTTTTTTTTTTTTTTTTTTTTTTTTGTTCCAGATAACTAAATCAAAAGCAGCCCTGATAAGCTTTCAAAGCAGGGAATGCGAGGAATGGTTTAATGAATGTTACAACTCAACCTATCACAGACTGCAGAGCGTTACAGAAGAGAACAGAGAAGAAGGAGAAAAAAAGCACACATGACACTCCATGTCTGGAAGTCTCATAAATTCAAATCCAGAAGCACCTGCCTTTCTAAGCCCCTTTATATTAAGCCCAACAAAAAAATCAGTGCTGACTGTGCAAAGGGACATAAAGAATGGGAAGTGAGAAGAACTATGACAAACACAGGGGTTTCCAACTGAAGAGTTACATTAGTTGTAAAATTTGACACAGAAAGATTATGGTCTTAACGGGCTTACATGGGTACAGATAAAAAATACATTACAGAAAGTAATGGTAAGAATATGAGCCACAGAAAACAAGCTGACACAAATTTAGAAAAGCATGCCCTTTTTTTCAGAGCAGCTTCTGAGGCATTTAGCCCTAGGTACTGCTTGTGCACTACGAGAAATTCAGACAGGTTTGAAGTATTGGACCTTAGTTACACGTGCACAGAGTATGCTTCAGAAGTCACTGTCCTTGTCACAACTTTTGTCTTACTTTCACTGCTTTTTCTATGGCTAAACAAAAGTAATTATTATCGCAAAAGCAATAAGGCAGCTGCAGCATAAATATTTTACACCACTCTCTTGCAGCTAATAAAGTTATGTGTAATTTAAGTTTGCGGGCACAAAGATTAAGCTAATATCTCAGGTGATTTTTATAAAGTGGAATTTCAATCAGAAAATAGCAGATACTAAGGTATCTCACAAAGGCAGTGATCATCTCCATACCACCTTTTAAGGGTTCAGGAGAAAGCAAAAGGTTAAGAAGAAAGTATGATCCCAAACAGATTCTGTTTATCTATGTGTATGTCCCTCTTTAGTCCATTCATCACCTTCTTGTCTGCATTCTTATAAAATCTAAAGATTCAGCATGAAACTGCTGTATTTCCCATCAAATTAAACAACTGACATATGATCATTTACTGCCAGTAAATAAGGTGCAAGTGCTATATAAACTTTCAGTATTATCTAGACAGTTGCAACAGACTGTTGTAGAATGTAAAATAGTTATACTTACAGAGATTAAATGCTTCCTATTTACGTGACAACACCCATCAACACAGCTAGATTAGAGTTACAAGCAATTCTACAGTCACACTGAATAAATCATCATGTGTGGACACATTCAGAGCAAAGCAATTTTTATTGTGGAGGAGTGGATCCTGGAAGAAATCCATGCAGGAAAAAATGTTCCTCTAGAAGAATTTTAGCTGTCCCAGTCACTTTCCTCACTGCAGCAGCTCCACAGCCTCCTGTCTCTCCAGAACTGTAGACTGAGCATTCTTCTGTTTTTCACTTATTACTGAATACATGACTCTCCTTTTCTTCCACTTTTATCTACCACAGATTAACTACTGTTGTTCTTCCAGCCATGATTTCTGACTCACACCTTGTTCACTAAATATCTCAGAGCAAGAGATGCGTAATAGTTGAAAATAAGCAAAAGGACACTTGTACCTTTTCCACTGCTTCATAGACATTCAGTCAGCTTGCTGACTAACAAGACAAAGAGAATGGACTACTTTCCACAGACTACAAATGCTTTGGTTTTCTCTTCACACTTCTTTATGTACAGAGACATCCCTCATGCTTATTTTCAAATTGACATCCTTCTTATACACCTCCCAGTATTACTCCACACTTAATTGTATGATAACTTGTAATTTCAAAGCTCACAGCAATTCATCCCCTTTTGCTTTGGTCCTTCTAGATTTCATTCAAACCTCATTAGCTGCAATTCTTTTTTTAATATCACCATGTGATTTATTTAATATGCTGTGGACAATCATAGCTTTTTGCTTCAGTCCACGGCAGAACTCTGTCACCTTAAAAGAAAATATAAACATCAGGGTAAAGAACAACATTTTTCTTAAATGCTAATGGACATGTGAGCAAAGATAATCTTTTGCATATCTGATATGTTTGACTTGGTTGCTGCTGTGCTAAAAACATGATTAGAAAGTAGTTAATCATAGTACAAACTACTGACAGTTGATGCACAGAAAAGCAAACAGCTATTTCCCAGTACCAGATGAGCAGATGACACGGGTATCATCTGACATGATATTTCACCTGCAATTGCATGAAGTTCAAGCCTTTCAGCTTTACTCCAGGGTGAGCCAGGCAAAAAAACACACAAGCAAACACTATATTGAAAAGGCTTAGAAGGTCAGCACCTGGTCAGCCTGAAGAGGAACAGAGCCTTCACAGGGGCAGACCAAATCTCAAGTGTTCAACACTGGAACACATAGGATAAGGAGCAAAGATAAGGAACAGGTCATTAGGACAATAGTAAGGTAAGCACTCAGTTCGCTTTGATTTTGTTTTGTGGTTTTGGTTTCTGGTGGTTTTTTTTTTTTAAGCACTGCTCAGATCCACCATTCTTTCAGCTGAGGTTTACAGGAGAAATAACAACCTGATGGCTCGCAAATATTTTTGAAGATCAGCATACATGGACAGAACTGTATCTGTCCATGTACTTGTTCAGCTACACAGGTTTTATTCAGAACTTTCGAAGCATAGAATTGTGTATTTTAGCCTACTGCTTTGAAGTACATATAGTTCTTGGACAGCATCTAGACTAAGTGAGCTGCACCCTCCAACAAATCAATCATCTCAATGATTCCAACATCATATTAGCTCTTCCAAGGCTCAAACTGAAGCTTATTAGTTGGAATTTTGTCAAAAAGGTTTTCAAACAGACTCATCCGTGCTGTGAAAACTTCAGCATTCATGTAGCACTCTTTCTAAGCACAGTTATTTACCCCCAGTGTCCTTGGACACAAATTCCCTGCCTCCACACTGGTGTGGTATGCGGTGCACCTGTCGGCTGCTAACCCCACCCAGCCACAGCCACATCCCAGGGCTGCAGAGCAGAAGGCCGCAGGCAGCGACGGTGCGCAGACCTGGCAGGGGTTCCAGCTTTCCCAGGTTCTTCAGCAGGCAGACAGCAAAAACAGAAAACACTACAAAAAAAATACGCTTCAAACGGTAGAGATGGAGTGTGTGTTTGTGGGTGGTTTGGGTTTTTGTTTGTTTTTTTAATACTGTTGTATCTCTCAGGTTGTTTGTTTTTTGCTTTTGTCAGCGGTGCAATTTGCCTTGAGAGCTGCATCATTATCACACTGGTTTGAGAAGCTTTATCCCTTTGCCAGTCAGCTTTTGCTGGAGAAAACCTTGTAATTGACATTTTCTACTCCTATCCATCTTCTAAATAGCAACTGCCCACAAAAGAAAAGAATTTCAGAATGGGCTTGCAGCTTTTTTTCCCTCCCCCTCTGGAACCACACGGGCTAAAAACAGTTGTGTTTCTAAGCAAGTCGGGATTCTTCTGTATTAACATGTCCCAAAATTTTTGAAGCTTTTCTTCCGTATTTGATGTCCACACAGGGAGTTCTCCTCTGCCCTACATTCAATAAGAGCTTACAGCAGAACAAACTTGTGTGCCACCATTACTTAAACACCACTGCACCAATTCTCTATAACTGCTATCGATAATATCGTGTCTGGAAATATTCCCACCCAATGAACACACAACAACAGAGCTCAGCTAATATCTCAAACCCTGCTCATGCGTTGCCACACTGAAAGAAAAAGATAAGTCTCAGAAATATAGGAAATAGTTATTCAGACGAAAGGCAGACAACACTTCCTTTCCCAGAACAATCTGTCTCCTGCCCTGACAACCCGTTCCTGCTATATTTACCCAAGCAAATTTTGCCGGTGATATATTTCCAGATGCACTTGAGCCACATGTCGCTGTCAGTCAGCCCAAGCACAGAGGAATCCGGGCAGAGCACAGCTCCTAGAAATCACTACACGTTAATCCATGCTTCCTCTGTTGCTTGCCTTTTGAGTTAAAGGAGAAAAAAAATGTGTAAAGCATTATTCTCAGTTTATTTTGGAAGCAGTTGTGGGGACAAGAGGTGCTTCATTTGATACAGCTATTTACTTCAACTGCTTGCTTCATGGCTGATAGAGACACCTGAATAGTAGAAAAAAATCTGAAGCATGTAGTTAAAAATAACTGGTTGTTTCAACCAATTAATACTGGTTGTCTAGAAAGCATTGTAAGGCTGTCTGAAAAAAGGCTGGGCACTAAACAAGGAGCTTACAGCTCTAATCTGCTATGGGAGAATCAGCTCCTCACACAGGGAGAAAAAAAAACGGTGCTGTCTTTGTTGGAGGAAAGCAACACAGATCAAGCGAGGAAAATCAGTTCTAGTTCAGACAGCTCAATTTAAAAATGTTGACCAGTTAAAGCAAGGTGAGTTGTGAAGAAATAAAAAGAGGTTCTAATTAAAAGCTGGCTTTGTTTCTTCTGAGCTAAGCCCCTTTGCTATTTTAACCATTATATTCTTCCTATATTCTACCATATACTTCTGATCTCTAATCACACAGCTATGTTCGTATGTTTCCAGTTTCATAGAATGCTTCTTACAGCAATTCAGCACGAGCCAAGGTAATTAAGTTCCCTGAAATTCTTTTGAACAAAGGTACTATCAAAGTCTTCTTCACATCTGTGCTTTTAAAAGATGCTCCTCACAGCTTCTGTCCCCTTCAATATGGCTTTAATTCCAAAGTGCATTTTGTGAGATTATAGCAATGGGAAACAATCAAACAAAAACCAACCCACCAAGTCACCTCTAAGAACTAGAAGAACTCGGTAATCGCATTGGTGTCAGCCAATGGGGACATGGTATTTCTCAGCTCTGGACACTATGATTCTTCCAGAGAATATGGGAGCTAAATCAGTGATGCAGGAGGAAAGGTGAACTGAGGAGCTGAAAGGGTTTAGAACAGTAAATATCCTTCCTTTGGTTCCCTCCTCCCCTTTTCTGGAAACCACAGACAGGCAGTTTCAACCTTTTCGGGGTTTATTTAACTGGCTTAACAGAGGGTCCTAACAGGTCACAAATAAGCTTTTTAAATAAAAAGCACAAGTTGAAATAAACAGTGGATATATCAAAACTCATGGCCAGGCCAATTTTATAACCTAAAGTGAAATTAAAAATCATTGCAGCTTTCCTTTAACAGCAGATTCACACAAGATCTCTTCAACAAACCAGATACAAATAAAGGTTCCTCAGAACGATAGCAGTTTTGACACATTCATCTAAAACAAACACATGAAAAAACACTTCAGTTTGTATCTAACACTTCTACTGCTTAAAGATAAATACATCCTTCAGAACAGTCTAAATTATTTGCTAGAGCATTAAACTATGAAAAATTTTAAATGTTTTTTTTTCTTCTAGAGACATTATTTCTGCTTCCTTAAATTCTATATATTACTGTACTGTGGCTCCCCTTGCTTTCCAAATCTGCAACGGTTGAATAACTTTCAAACGTCTGACTGGCACCTCATACAAGAGGAGTAGAGACCAGCATGACAAGAAAGAAAATGAGGTGGTATTGAAAGATGTTAAGAAATACTGGCTGGAGCCGAGAAAGATCAAGTGAAATGTGGGCAAAATATGAACTGCATTACATTTTAGAGTTTATTAGCAGCCTCATACAGCTGCTCAAATTCAGGCATCTAATACAGGGATGTGAACAGCTGGTACCATCACCTGCTGCTCCTGCAGAGTGAAAGCGAGTGTGTGACCTTCCCCTGCTGCACATGGGTCTGCTGCATGTGAACAAGCACCAGCATGGACTGTGAAACCCAATAGCATAAAGAACCACCACCCAAAATGAAACTGCAATTTAAAGGCAGCTGATAGAAAATGAACTTTGCTTTGAATGATAGTAAAAGTGAAAGGGAATAAGCAGCTTACAAAAATGTAGGTTGATGCTGCCTCTAACACAAACAAAATTACCGAACAACCACAAAAGCAAGCATTCCAGGATGCTATGATGGTCTCCCCCCATTACTTCATTCTACATTTATCGAGCAATTTATTTTTCTTTAAAGACAATACTCTTTTTTTCAATTATTAAACTATGCCGTTAGAGCCGCTTTACTGCTTTCTAAAATGTCCAGATCTTTTTATTTCTTCCTCTCCTGTTTCCAAGACTTTGAGAAAGCAAAATTAAGTTTCTTCCATTTACACTGATGAGATCAATTGGAACATATCCAACTCTGGAAAAATAGCCCACGGTTTAATGTTATTAAACCTTCATTACAGCACTGTTGTATTCTTCACCAAAGCAAAAGCTAATTTCCCCACAGTATCACACCACTCTTGTTCCAACTGAAAAAGCCTCTTCCAGTTGATCACAACAGCCCAGTAAACATTTGGGCAAACATACTTCCTACACCTTTGTGTTCATCATGAAGGCCACCATGGTGAATATTCCCAGCTCATTCTCCCAACTGTGTGCATCAGTATCAGACTGAGGCACAACGCATCTAAGAGAGGAGAACCACAGATGTACAAAGTATAGCACTTGTTAGATCTCAAGGCTGACTAAATACATTCACATTTCAGTCTGTAAAAATCCGAATGTCTTAACAAAGAGTCACATACAAAAAGCAAAACAAAGTATTTCTAAGCAATGGGAAAACCTCAGACTAAAGTGAAAGCCAGTTGATGATGTCTCCTCCCAAGACATTGTGACAGCCATCTTAGTTATTACAGAGCCATTACAAGCCACTATAAACAAATCTTGCTTTGAAGAACATCCAAGTTCCTAAGTGCAGCCACTAAAGATGCTTACATAAGCAATCATATTTTATCACTGCCAAACTTCCTATTTCCAGAATAAAGCCCCGCCCCTTGGCTATCCTCAGAGCTCAGAGACTTTCATTACACCGTGATCAAGATGACAACCACATCTTGATTTACATCATCGAAGCCTCTTACATTTAAAGTTTGCCACATAATTACTTAAGCAGTTAATAAAGAGGTAAATGGAAGCTAATTCAACAGCCACTTGGCAGATTTCTTCACCGTATCAAGAAAAATGATAATTTATTGAAAAGTAACAGGAGTTTAACAACAAACTTCCCCCAAATTAAGTTAAATCCAATTAAAAGTTAGCACCATTGTTCTGATGTCTCTCGTCTCATTTAAATAACAATACCACAGCACACACATCAAGAACTACTTACAACCATGCTCCCGCACTGAGAAGGCTACACATTCAGAAGACTGCTCTGGTTATAGCTTACTGCTAGCCACACTGAAACAGCACGGTAGTAGGCCAAGGAGAGGACAGAAGATTAAAACTTCTGCAGTGCTTATAATAGGATACAGACAGATGATCACATCAAAGTACCACCAACACTGAACAATTTATCCTACTCTGCTAACTGGCGTTAATCAAGTGCATCCCCTGAGCATTACAGTTGTGTAATTGTGAGTACAGTGCAAAATATACTAGCATAAGCTATCATGGAAGTGGTTTATCTAAATGAAACTTACTAAAATACAGGTTTTAACAGGATAGCTAAAGCCAACATCGCTATCAACTTCAGTTCCATGGCACTTATGCCCAAATGCTCATCTACGCTTTCCTTTTGCAATACTGCACAATTCTGATTGTTTTTTGTTTTTTTTTTTAAATCACTGTTGTACTGTTCATCAGCTTTCACAGCACTACTCATGTCCCCCTTTCCACAACATGCTTTCATATAGAAGTAGTTAGAAATGAAGAACTTCATGCAAAAAGCTCAGGCACATTCTTTTCAGGAAGTTCAACTGATGCAGTCTGCCCATCCACACCCTTAAGCTAACCAAGAAACATGCACATCTAATTAGGAGTTTAAAGAGCGGGTTGCTTTAATACTTACAATGCCATTTCCAAGTCACACGAGCACTAATATTCTAAAATTTGGTGACAATTTATTTACACATAAGAAATCAGTCATAGCATCTCTCTCTTCAATGCATTAACAAACTCACTCCCAAGCATTTCCCCCAGAAAGCATGTGCTGGCAACACCAACAGCTGACTGACTGGTTGGCAACCCAGCCCAGGACTGGAGCTAGATGGCCTCTGAGGTCCTTTCCAACCCAAGACATTCTATGATTCTATGAACACTGGGAATGAATTAATTTGAAACTCAACCATGACATGCAATCTCTTCACCTCAGAATCTATCACGTAACAAGACCTAAGACCCTACCTTTAAGCTACTACTTTATAGACAATATATGACAAACTTCCTGTTCTTTGTAGCATTTAGAGGTGCTGTAAGGCAAGTCATTTATATTATCCAAAAGATTACAGGAGTTACTGAAGGACTGGATGCAGCTGGAGATGTTAACTTTATTTCCATATCTTAGAATGAGGAGGTCTAAATGAGAAAACATTTTTTTGTGAATGTGAAAACCCCTCAGCAAGAATCTACTGCACAACACTCAGAGAGTAGACGAACAAGGTATGTTTACCTTATAAAGAAAATCAGCAAGTTTACCAACAAACAGGTAACCCTCAAACTGCACTACTTTACTGTTAACATCCCTTAATCCATTACTTTGCTATTTTATGACCAATTTTATCCTTTTGTACTTTGTTTTTATACTTACCTTTGAATCCCTCCAATTCAGGCCCTTTTGCTGGCTTTTGTCTTCCACAACAATTACTGAGAAAGGCACCGTATCACACATCCCTGCACTATCCTTAAGAACAGCACACTTTGCCTGATGTCTTATTCTTTCATATCTCAAACCTCTTCAAATTCACATCTTGCTGTATGCCTTATTAGGGGTCAGCCAACAATGGTTTGTTTGAAGGAGAAACTGAGGTAGTCACTAAGAAAAACCTTTGAGTGCTTAAAACCTTCGTATACTTAATGAATTCTCTCTGCTTCCACCTTCTAAAGCTGTAAACTTTCTGAGGCAAGAAATGTTTTAGTATGTACATTGTGTGTGTGTGATCAAGACTTGGAAGTCCAATCACGTATTACCTAACTACATAAATACGCACCTACACTTTCTGATGCAAGTTTTGGTTCCCTGAAGCTAACAACCTTCAAGCCATTCTTTAAACAAGTCAGATGACGGCAGTTTAGGGAAGAAAGGGGAAAGAAAGCAGAAGGAAAGTTTCCGGATCAGGAGAAGAGCTATATATTTAATGAAATCCTAGAATTCAACAATTTCACATGTATTTCTGATTCCAGAGGGCTTTTACTACCATGCACGTAGCCTTACTGTGTCTTAATTGGCCACAACCACTTTTAACTGGTCTCAAGTGACCACAAAGATAGCACAATCCACAAAGACAGCACATCAAAAACACCCAGAACAAAATCTCCATGGATGACTTAAGAGGAACCTTAACTTCAACAGAGCATCTGGCATTGCCTTTCTACCAAATCAAACTGCAATTTATTGCCCACTAATGTATGTACATTAGGCCATTTCCTTTATGGCTCCACTTCACACAGAAGCAGTAACTGAAGGAAATAATGGAGTGCCCAACAAGTGGGAAAATAATTGCTCAACAAGCGTGGAACAAGAGAGAGTCAGTTGCACACCGTGCACATGTGGCAGCTCTTCAGAGGTAACAGAAGGCTGGTGTTACAGAACAAGCACACTGCGGGAACTCTGCCAAGCAACAGCCAGGAGCGCTTGTCCATCTAAATCCTGGGGTCCTTAAGGATTAGGGGTCAGGAAACAATTCCTTCCAACAGCACCACCTCCTGCCTGTACCTGCCATTCATTAGTTGGGCAAAGACAGTAGACAAGATCCAACCTCTCATATTAAATCACATACAAAGAACTGTACTAAAAGGAGGCTAAACTGGTATTGCAAGATGGTGGTACAGGACATAGAAAGGACAGACTTATCTGAATATTGTCTCACCATTTTTAGTTGTGGGTTTGTCCCATTCCCCCCTCTCCCCCCTGAAGATATTCCCAGAGCCGCTCCATTGGCTTGGATTTTTTTTCCTGCAAGTTTCTCAGGACTCCAAAACACAAAATAAAAGATGATACAAAGTTCTCAAACTAAGGCTGCCACACAAACTATGAAACCCTTTCTGCCCTATTCAGTCTTAATTATCTACGCTGTTAAAAGCTTTCCCTTCCCAGGAGTCCCACCTCACTCACAAACTGATGATGAAGGCTTCAGTGAACAACTCAATGACACAAGAAGTACGGCTCCAAACACGCTCTGCACAAATGCTGCCCAACAAATAACAACAGAAAAACCTTGGAAAAGGTTACAGTGCTTGCCCTAGTGCATGTATAAGCTTCAAGAATACTAATTAAACAGTTATTTTTCATCAAGCATATTGCTTTCTTCCTTTATATCAAAAATAAACTAAATCTTAAGTGAAAAGACAATGTTGGTGTTAGTTCTGGGTTTGAGAAGTTTCCATCTCACAAGTCTTCTAGTGCAGCTGCCCATTCCTAGGGCACATTAGCAACACTCTTCGAAAACCGTCTTAGAAGGTAAAGAACAGAATTAGCAACCACTCAGAAAGAGACTGGTTTATGACTACACCAGTTACACTAGGAAAATCTATTCCAAAAATATCAATAGAAATATCTGTGGGAAACTCAAAGATCTCAGCCATAAGGCAGCCCTTCGATGCATCTGATGCTGCGAAGAGATTAGAAGGAAGATGCACCTCTCTCAGAGAGGGTACCTGGAACTACCTGTAGCTTCAAAGCAAAAATAATACATTGGTTTACATTCTCTCTGCACTCGGAAGAATGCCTGCTTTCACAAAGATTAGGAACTTGCTTTAGAATGACAATTTCTACTGCAAAGCCTGAATACAGTACACAAGAATCAAGTAGTCTGGATTCAGTCTGCAAACAAAGCATCAGATTAAGAGTGTCACTATCATCTTCCTATCTTTCATAGAAAGAAGATGAGAGAAAATATTCAAAGAACTAAGTTACCACTTCTGTACACCCACCATGTTAGATCATGTGACATAGATTAAAATTGCACTGCCACCGATCAATTCAGCTGTACTAATTAAAGTTAAGCAAGAAACCTTACTTTACCAATTTATTTATTTATTTATTTTAAACCATTCTTGCACACTTTCCATTGGACTCAATGATCATTGTGGGCCTCTTCCAAATCAGGATATTCTTTAAAAAAAAAATTTGTGAACAATGCAACAAAAGCAAAACATTAGCCAGGGTTGCTTGGTCTTCCAAAGTAGAAAGTTAACATGTACAAATACCTGATATTAAACAAATGAAGATAATTTTTCTTTCTAAAAAGTAGCCAAAGGAACAGAAATAATCTAGGAGTGTAGATAGTCTTACAGATCTTTTCTTATAAAGCTGTCATTAAAGCTTTTTTTTTTAATTTCTGCTCCAGATAACATTGCAATCCTTCAATCCAAACAAATGGAGAAGTTTCCCAGATAGTCAATCAGCATTTGCTGTATGCTAGTACATCCAGTCACTTTTTGCAAAAATATGGCAGTGCTCTTAACTGCCAACTGCAAAGCTACAAGCATTACAGCCCTATGATTATATCATTTATTTCCTATTTTTCTTTAAAAAGCATCAATTTTCCTAAATTTCTTCACTTAAATAGACTGCAATACATGTCTCAGAGTCTATTTAACTGCACTGAGAACACTACTTCTTAAAATGAAATCTTACAAGTTCAGACATTAATCCCAAATCAGGATAAAATTTCTGTATTTTTTTTCATCTGAATGTCAGATTTTCTCTAAAAACCATTTCCAGTGATCAGACATGAGAAAATGAGCTTGCAATCAAATCTACATTCCAGAAAACTGATGGCAACAGTAACAAGTATATTAAATCAGTACACTGGGCAAAGGTTCTCCTATGGTTACAGTCATTTGACCTTTAGCCAGCTCTTAATGCCCCAGCCAACCCTCTAAAGATGGAGATTTGCAGCAGCTTCTTGTCTGAAATAAGCCATGAAAAGATTCTTCTGAACCCACTATACAAGCATTCATTTAAAATGTCATGAATGTGCATGAAATCAGAGTGCTTCTAACAGCTTACTTCGCAGCTTCTGTTTAAATGCACTAACTCTGAACCACCAGAGGATAAAAGGACTCAAACCTTCCAGTCTGGCACTTGTGGCCCTAAAATATACACAAGTACCTCTTCACAGGTGTGTTTACCTAGTTTAAACCTTATTTAAATAGACTCTTGATGCACACACTTTCCACAAACACCTGCTTCTCCCACTGCTGACTTGTACAAGGCTGTTGCAGTCATCTGCTGTCCTAAAGCCATCATACACACCAGCAAGCAGTAATTCAGTCATGACAATCCTTCTTACTGACTCATCCTTCCAATCAGGGCAAACTGCTACAGATGTACCTGCTTTCACCTGCACATCATATTGGAATGGTCTGAAGAATTCAACAGCCACAGTAAGATTTAAGCAAACTCAATCCTTAACAGATGATATAAAAAGAGGCTTATGATGAATTTGTACTTCCAGGCATCATGGGTATAAAACCTCTCTCTGTTGAACTCACATCCTAACACTGAAACACTCAGGAAAGAGAAGATGCCTTATTACCACTGGATGTCAAGCAGCAGCTTCCTCTTATTGACCTAAAACCATAACAAAACTGGCAGCACAAAAAGACTTCAAGATCCAGACATATCTTCTAGACTATTGAATATACTTTAAAAAGTAGCGAAATTAAAAGTTGTGGTGGCAAAAACCCTAGATCCAAACTTGTATCAATTCTAAGGCCTAAATTAAATTAAAAATAAAAAAATAAAACTTAGTTTTATTCCTATTTTGCAAACATGAACAAAGCTTGATACTCATTTGCACACAGTCAGAACTGAGGACACTGATCTGTAGTTTAACTAAGCTCTGGAAACATAAGATACCATTACAGACAGGGTTACACAGGGCTCATCCTACTACAACCATTCAACCAATAAATTTATTTTGAAGTCATGCATGCAACACTCAAGATGAGAGTACATCTATTTTTCTATTTTCCATGCAGCTGCTATAAATAATAATTGAAATATATGCAGCATGTAAATATAAAAATGGTATAAAAAAATGAGAGCAGATCAGAACAGACACGTTCATTTTCTTTTATAAATCTACACCAAGTTGCAACAGAAATTAGCTTTCTCAGTAAGAATTTTAAGAAGCAACATTATTCCCCATAAATCCAAGGCCTTTCACTAGGTACACTAAATGGCAGAAGTGAAGTTATTCTTACCATAACCATGGGATTGTTTGTGCTGGTCAAGAACACCTCTAGATGTTTCCTGCAGGAGCCCATTTAGATATTACAGTGGGATGGGATACCACTAGGTGGTTGCAGGCAAGGACTTAGTGGTTTTGGTTAATCAAATAAAACATTTGTAATTTAGTTATTCCTGTGGAACAACACTTTGAAATGGGAATCTTTAGCTGCAGGAGGTATACGGTGCATCTATATACCCTTGACCGGGGCATTTCTGCACCACAGTCATGACAGAGTTAATACCCACTAGCTCAGAGGAGAACAAAAGGTACTCCACTGCAACATGCCTAACATTTACATTGCCTCTCTTTGCTCATTAAACAGGTTTTGGTTAAATAATGAACAAACTGTATTACAGACTCCGATGAGAATTCCAAAATTATAAATCAACTGGTAAAGCCCAGAGGAGAATGAAGGGAGTGGGAGGGAAGGAAGGATAATATTGACTAATATAAAGGGCGCAGCTTGACAGTGGATATTCCTGCCACACCTGATCAAACATGCTCCATGGGGGAGGGGAAGGGGGGGCGAGAGCAAGAGGGGAGATGGGACAAGGCAGCCTGAAATTTGCATCCGGAACAGATTAAAATGGGTTCTTGGGGGATTGAGAAAATACATAATATATATTACTATAAATGCAAAATTGTACTAAAAGCTAACTCAAATGTCAAAGATTACAGCTTGAATAAATTTAAATATAAAAGCAATGCGTTTCCATGAGCTAATGAAAGAGACATGAAAGGAAGGTCTAGGAAAAAAAATAAGAAAAAACTAAGTTTGGACTTTTCACTGCCTGAAAGATGAGGCAGGAGGCTCTATATCCAAGTACTGCTTGGAAAACAGCACATGTGTAAAATGGAAGGAAAAAAAAAAAAAATCACACCAATGATGTCCTATCTCAAGCCACTAGTCTGAAAATAGCAGTCATTGAAGCTGAAGTTACCTATTTAAAAGAATCCCATGTAATCAAACCAGCATGCTATGATCATTATCATACATAAGCAACTACTAGCTCAGTGTAAACCTCACCTACGAGGTGACTGAACTCAGAGTCTCTCAGTACATTAAACTTTGCTTTCTCTAACACTCTAGCAGATATTTGGCTTGCATTTTCTCCAAACAAGTCAACAACATATTGCATCCAGGTTCTACAGACAAATACTCAATCCCTGAGATTTATTCATATTGCATTTAATCAAGCAACCTCATCTTCTTGATACGAAGTGGTATTTGCAGGGCAAGGAATTTCAAGAGTCTCGTCTTCAAGAGAACTTTATCTCACAGAAGGAAGAGATTAGTGCCAGGAAAACATCCACCCGAGGCAACTTGGGAGACAGTATGCATATCCTACAGAATATGACTGAGCTTACAAAGACATAAATCCAGCACGTCATTTAGTCTGTGGAAAGGCAGAGCATCCAGAACAACAAAGATACTATCCAGAAATACACACTGCGAGAGCTGTCTACAATGTCATGACCTGACAGATGAGTCTTGCCTATAGCCAAGGGAAATGCCTCAGGCAAAAGAGGAGGGGGAAAAAACAAACTAGCAAAAAAAAAACCACTACACTTGTGGGCAGCCACAAAAGAGGAAGGAAAAAGGACTTAAATGCTGGCATGGGTCCTCAGCACTCCTGTTCTAGTAAATATTCTTCTTAAGGGATTCCAGGTTCAGCACTGACATGGGAACAGGCACACTCCACAATCAGAAATGAAAAAAGCCCATCTCAAACTTAGGCTGAATGTAGTTCTAAACACCCACTGTCATGATGTGATCAGAAATAAAGCTTACTTCCAAATATTGCAAATAAGAAACTCTGGAAAGAACCAGCAGCACAGCATTAGCTCACCTCCCGACTCTCAGTATATACCAAGGTTAAACAACTGCTCCTGAAACTAATAACAGAGGAGATCTAGGTGGAAATGGAAAAATGAACTGGAAGTGAAAACCTGGTCAGAACCAACATCACAGCCACATACTCCACTACTGCAGTCAGTACAGAGTAGGACTTTTTGGTGCAACTGGTCACAAAGTGAGCCATTCTCTTTGAGAATCAAGAGATCCAAATGGAAAGTGATCTCCATTCTTCGCTTGCACTGGTAATGAAAGATGAAACCCAACAAATTAAAGACTGTAAGGAGAAACCAGATAATGGGAGGCACCTTGCCAAACAGATTTTCTTGTTGCTCAAAGATTGAAAAGCATAAACAAAACACAAGATTATACATAATAATATGCCAGATTTTCTATTATATTATTATTTTAATATTTCCTATTATAATATTATTAAATTATATTACTATAAGCTTCAGTATAAAGAAAAAAACATGCACACAGACACACAAATATATGCATATAAACACAAACAATACACACATATATACGCACACGTCCAGATAGCAGCAAGTGGTACTATTTCTCTAGAAAAGCATATATGTATTTGCCCTTTTCTCATTATTTGATATATCTGGCTAGTAAATAAGACAAAAGAGTACACCTGCACACAGACTGAAAGAAAAAATTTATTTGCATGTACCGAAGCGAGTACACATACCTGCTGAATTCTGCATAAGCTTACCTGTTATATTATTCAGCACTTCTTTTAAGACACTAAAACTATGCAGCAAGGGATCCCTTTCTTCATCCTGTAGGTTATACATATGAAGAAAGCCATTAATGAAGCAAACATACTTCTGAAGATGCATCTTAATAACGGGTATGTAAAGACCTCACCTTCATACTCAGGGGAGTATTATGGGTTGAGCTTATCACTATCAGACTATTTACTCCATCAAGATCAAGAGAAGTACTTTTGTTTTCCTTCTAGCAGTACCCTGCTATGTTATACAGCTCAAATGTCAAAGAATAGGTTCAAGACAGTGAAATTCACTTTGGATTTATTATCCTTTGAAGTATTTCTGATTAGTCCTCCACTGTTCAATAAAATTCAGGGCAGATCTATCTCATATCATATTTAAATGGCTCATCTGGATTTGCTATAATGTTAATCTACGCAGATTGTAATGGGAACAGAAATACAATGACATTTGGTGCCATTAAAATAACCTGAAGAAAGAATTAATAAACCTGAAGAAAGTATGAATAACTGCATCCTTTAGCTTTATTTTATCTTTATGACATTAAAGTAAGTTTCTCCAAGCTGTGTAGATCCACAGCCACACCTATTATTGGGTGGCAGTGAGCACTAGTGAAGAAATGCCTGTTAGAAGGAACCAGGGCCCTGCCCTCTGACAAAGTGAAATCACTTTGCTGGATGAAAGCCATCTCCTTATCAGCTGGCATTCTGAAGTGCACCATAGATCCAGTACACCACAGGCAACACCTTCACTGCAGAAGCCAAAAACTGATTACAGCATTATCAGACTTAGAAACATTGTATTCATGACTTTTAACAAAACAGGTATGAAACTATAAGCAGTCACTGAAAAAAAAAAGAAAAAAAAAAGGGATTTTTTTAAACAAACAGTTTCTGCCACAGCACAAATGATTAGCAACAACCCAAGGCAACTTACCAGGTGTGTGTGAGTGCTCCATCGGGCATTACGCTTGATGGCTCCCACCACTGCATTAATCTCGCCTTGTACAATGTAAATATTTTTATCCACCATCTTGACAATCCTGCAAATAAAGATAACTCAAATCAATCTCCAGTTCTCTGAATCATTCCCCTCCTCAGACAAAACACCAAGATGGACCTAGTCAAGCAGGAGGCCTACAGAGATGCAGAACACTTCCACAACTTGGTTTTCTAAATGAGGACATGCACAGTTTTTGTCAAGATGGCAACAAAAGACCAGCACTTTTCCACAGAATGCATTTTTACGAACGTCAGAGCAGATCATTAGCTCTAAATGATCTAACTAAATAGCAGCTTAACTTCATCAAGGCCCAGCCCTCATTTTTTCCCAGTACATTTAGGTGCAGAGGAAGGCAGTGTAAGGGTACCAGGATGCAGCTCCATGACGACGCAACACCATGCTCAATCCTGCACTTATGCAAAGTCCTGCAGACCTACACAGAACACAACACTGGTCTTGTACTGCTACATAAGTATCAGTGGCATAAATAAGGCAGCTAGAGGAAAACTCTTCAGGACTTTGGCAAAATAACATCATGTATAAAATTCACTGATTTTCACAACTGCTTCATTAGAAAGGCTTCAAGAAACAGAATGAGGACAAAAAAGGAAGGGTAAAACCCCACGAAGAAACAAGAAAAAACTGGATAGGACACAGGGAGAAAAAGTGAGAAAGCAAAAGGCAGATATTCACACTCATACAGACTGAGGACTTACAGAGAAAGTCTTACATCTGGTGCATGTGGAAAGAAAGCCAGAAAAGCAAAAGCATACATGCAAAAGAGAAACGTTTATAAGGACCTGAGAAAAAGAAAGAGCAGTTTACAACAGGGTCGTTCTCTCTATTCTACAGCCCAGACAAAGAGAAGCATAAACAAGTACCAATGAAGAGGAATGAACAGACATGACTGTTTACGAAGAATAAACAGGACTTATAAAGAGACCAGAGTCAGATAAGTACAAGAATACAAGGAGTATTTAGTGGAACTGTTTCTAATCATGAGACTTTTTCAGAAGATGAGAAAAGAAAGTGAGGAATCCAGTTTGAAATCCCAATAGGATGTCCATAGGAAAACAGCTGAAACATTAATCATAACACTTCAAACCAGACAGATGCACTTCCAGATCAGACAAGCACACTTAAAGGACTCCACTGGGGTGGGGGAAACAAAGGACAACAAAGATTTTTGCCCACATAGAAAAAGCAAAGCAGGAAAGGACAGAATTTTTGTAATTACTCCAAGCTTCAGCAGCACCACAACAAAAATTTCAGAGCACGTGTACTGGATATGAATTCCCATTAATTAACATGTTTGAGTTATCAACAACTCTTCAAATATACAAATTTTCTCAGCGCAAAACAGACTCATTTGCTAGAGGACTCTGCAAACAAGAAAGAAAAATACTGTAAAAAAGATGCCTTATCAAGGGAGAGCATCCGATTTGTTGTTTCCATTTTTTACCTTCTCAACAGGATGAGTAATCCTACAGCAACGGCATTTCTTTCTTTATTACATTATTTAAAATAACAGCACTCCTAAGTGTTACACAGTAAGTTAGGGGCAAAGACAAAAATACTTCATAGCACAGGAGCTGTCCTAACAGTCCAGATCAGCACTACCAGATTATTCAGACAAGCAAGTAACTGTGCCACAGTCTGCCAGAAAAACTGTGGTTTATAACCTCCTTCCATACCTGCTTCTAACACAACCACAGATATTTTCTTGTGATTTCTTCAATGCTTGAGATGTTCCCATCCTTGACAGCTACCTTCCTTCATGCATCTTTTATACAATATTTTTTTTCTACGTCAGCTTGTCATCTTGTTTTAGTGTGAAATGGGAAATTTTGTCTCCCCTGGTGAATTCCTCACTCGAGAACATCTTCTTTTTCGATACAGCTATATAGGATATTTCAGAGATCAGTATTCTAGTCCATGAAAGTACTTTTGTGGAAATACAAAGTACACGCAAATCTACCAAAAGCCAAGTTGTTGTCTTCACCATTACAAGATAACACTGAGCATGTGAAGCCTGAAGTGCCAACCCAGGCATTCAGCAGTGACTTCTAGAAGCAAAGTCTCCCCTAACCTGATCTGGAAAAGCATGTAAAGATATACCAAACACTTATCACGTGCCTTGCAAACACACAGATACTCAGCAGTTCTGCACATGTAAAACAATGCCAAAGCTTAAATGCTATTCTGTATACTAGGGAATTTGCCTGTAGTACCATTATTTCTCTTCTTTTACCTCTAACTTAAAGAACAACAAGCTGGCTAAACTCAGTTCTGCCTGAATGTACAAAGTTTATAATGCTCAGCTTTCCACAAACCTGATGCTACCCCCAGTCAGCGAAATACAAAGAGGACAGACAAGTTTCCAGCACACACCTTTTCCTTTACACTTACTGTGAAATTAAACATGCTAATCCTTTCAAACAAGGGTTTGAAAAAACCTTTCAAAAAATAAAATCTATGTTGCTTGATATGACCTGCCTAACATACTACAATCCTGCAATACTTTTTTTCCCTCCAAAGTTATCCTTTCATTGCTAACTATTTGAGAAGACTTGATCAGAATGCACTCATTTCCCCCCCCACCCTCCCCCCCAGATTCCATTAAATGTAGCTTTATTCAAAAGCTGCACACACAAATGCACACATACTGCTCCAACACAACTGAAACCACCAATCATGCTGGAAAACCCAAATTCACACTTGAAGTTATGGTTATCACACATACAGCACACCACACCACAAACACTGGGTAAAGGTGGGAGAAACTTCTGCTTTGTATTTAAGCTCTCCATTAACCAAGCAATACACAAACATGTTCCAAAGCAAACCACAGGCAACTGTCCTCATTCACGGCAGGGATCTTTGCAGCTGCGTGCTGGAGAACGAACAAGAGAACAGTTGCAGGGAGAAAAAAAAGGCCAGAGCACTATTTTCAGAGAGATGCATTTTGTAAGCATCTCTCTGAAATCTTCTGAACACATCAACCACTCAGCATGTGCTTAGACGTTTAATTCAAGGAATGGAAATTGTTTCTGTAGACTCAGTTCTTCCTGAAGCATATCCTTTTTAAACTCTCTGACATCTTTCAAGCAACAACCACTCACAGAGCTTAGAATAGATGTTCTACACCAAAAGAGGTTTTAAGATCAAAATTAATGCTTGAATTGAATTAACAGAAAAACCTATTTCCCTCTCACAATCGATTCATATGTCTGCTGAAATCTACAGAACCATCCTCTGATTTTGCTCCTGCTCAGAACTTCACCAGGCAGCTCCACACCAACACAGCTGACCAGCCCACCCAGAGAAACAGGGAAGCTGTCATCACTCACAGTCCCCCTTTAGGACTGTTAGGAACTCGAAGAGTGGAACAAGGCATACATCTAGGCATTTCATTGAACACCAATGTCTAACCTTCACATGTGTGTCACTTCAGCAACCCTCTATGGACAGCGATGACCGCTTTTCTGAGACTCCTGAAATGGTATCATGTGTTAAACTTTCAAATAAAAACAGTGACAAGATTTACATCTGCTGATGGTATCTCACACGTGCACTGCATGCTCCACTGCTCAGCCCTGAAACATATTGCCTCAATTTTTTCTATTGACATAAGAAGTCACAGGTACACTTCTAAGAAACTCTTCTTCCCTGGTAGGGAAACGTCTGCAACTCTTCTGGAAATCAAGCAAGTTAGCATTAAAAGTGACACAGTCTGGCAGATCTCCATCACATCACTTCTCCCTGTGTTCAGCCTTCAGCTATGCTAACTGACTCAAATCCAGTGAAATCACGACAGCAGGTAGCAGTAATGAAAAGCGACAGTACTATGCATACAGAAAGGTAGTACTTAATAACAAGCTTCTGCTGAGCAAAATCTGCACTGCTTACGATAACGCAGGAGTACGGCCTCTGACCAGCCTCTGCATCATGCTCTGACACAACATTCCGCTACCACAACAGGATACACAGCACTTCCCAAACAGCAAATCACAGGAGCTTCTCACCCAGCTGCAAGCTCGCTCAGTTACCCAGGAGCCAGGTGACAGCACAGCTCTTTCCTCCCTTCAAAGTGCCCGTGCCAATTGCATGAATCCCTCACCAGGAAACTAAACCTGATGTGTTTGTTTTTATTTGCTTGATTTTTTCACAACAGCTGCTGTGCAACGAACATCACAGGCGGAGAAGGTCGGAGAGCTGGAGGTACTCCTGCAAAGGCAAGTCTGGGCAGTTAGACGTGCGGTCTGAAACACGGCCAGCACCGGCAGGGCAGCGGCGACAGCTGACAAAGGTGGCACCGGCTTCGGCAGGCCTGCGCCTTCAGCTGCGATAACGCCAGGAGGAGGAACGTCCCGCCCGGCTGCCAGACCCGAGCAGCCGACCTGGAAGCGCGAAGGAGGGGCCGTGCATTCGGCCGCTTCCTGCGCCCGAAGCGACGAAGCGCGGTGCCGGCGAACTCGGGCCTCGCACCCCGCGCCGCAGCGGCCCTCCGTCCCGTACGGCCGCCGCGTGACCGAGCGCAGGGAGCGGGGCTGCGCGGCAGCGGGGCGCCTGGGCCCGGGCCGCGGGGGCCCCCGGGCCGTTCCCGC
>JAPSGF010000058.1:4788647-4845527 GCA_035772895.1 Perdix hodgsoniae | reverse complement strand
CCCCCCCCATCCCTCTGCACAGTTGCCTAGAATCCAGCAACCAGCCCAGTTGTGCAAGCCCAAGGGGAAGTCCTGAAAATGCTCATGGAAACAAGTTGCAGCATCTGCACATGGAGTTGGCTCATCAGTTGCAAGCAATGCTGAATTATGAGACATTGCCTTGCATACAACTGTGGCTTCCTGCAGCAACAGAGCCCTCCTCGCTGGCAACCCCCTGAGAGGGCATGAAAACAGCCTCTGAGGGGCAGTGGTGTCACGGCATGGGGCAAGGCAATCTCACAGCCCACTGCCTCTTTTCCCACAGATGTTCTAAACTTTCAACCCATACTGGCTATGTGCTCAGCATACTGCTCCATAGGCTAAAATTAACTCAATCCACCTAATGGAGGGAAAGGAAGATCTCTCAACAGCAGCAAGCCTTCAGACCATCTCCGTTGCTTATAAAATCTCACTTCCTGCTGCAATTACTGAACTTGAGATTCCACTCACACTACACAACTTGTGGTGCAACACAACACCGAACTATATGCAATACGGCGATGGGAAACTGGCGTTTTGCTTCTTCAGGGGGACTTCACAAATAGAAAAAAGCTGAAAGAGAGCAAGTGATTTAACCCAAGGCAATTTAAGGCATTAATGTTACATTCACCTCATCTGCGATCAATCTGTGTGGCACATTACTGAGTAAGCATAAACGGGCACACTATATGCTCAGAGAGAACAGAGTGGTGCCATGCTGCAGTCAAAGCTCCTTTGGAAAAAAACAACAACAAAACACCAAACCCAAATCACAGCAAAAAGCTGAGCTGGGTTAAAGATAAAAATAAACAAAAAACATCACTTTCTCCTCTTCCTTAAGCATTGAGCCAAAGACACTTCCAACATGACAGCAGAAAATGTTGACTGTATGGAGGCGATCTCCACTCCCTGGCTACATTCCCAATGTAAACCTTACCAAAAGTGCCACAGTAATACAGTAAAGACCTTGGCCAACTTGTAACTCCAAACCATGTGATTCCTCAGCTACTGAGATGAATTTACTCTCCTTTAACTACTCTGGCCAGTACCGTCACTAGGAACTGAGGGAAGAGGAAGGTTAAGAGTTTATTGCAATATGAAGCAATCGGAAAATATAAACCTGGACACACTGCAACTGTGAGTTTGAAATGTCAGATATGGGTGGAGATTACAGCCACAGGATTCAAATGGGTCACTGCTCTCAGTGTAACCAGCCAAAGGCAAGTCACAGTACTTGCAGCTTCACAGGTATCCAAGTTCAACTAGCCAGAAAAGAAACAGTGGGTTAAAGTTAGAGGGAAATAAATTCTCCCTTTTACTAGATGACAGGAAACTAGATAACAACAACAAAAAAAATTACTGTCTTTTAAAATAAGACTAGAAAATTTAAGTCATGGAGGTCACCCTAGCAGTGTTTAACACCAGCTCAAGGATGGTTTCACATGAGGGGCCTAAATCAATATTAGATAGAAATGAAGGAGGGAAATGTCCAACCATTCTCCCACACCCCCATACTGAAGCTGCCTGCCCCACAGGGGGCTGTGGAAGGTTGCATTCCAGGACGGTTTGATGTCCATAAAATCCAAGTGCCCACCCAAGTGATTCTGGTGAGCTGACGGTTTCACAAATTTTCAAGGAAACATTCTCATTCACTTTCAAACTTGACTGAATTTACTTGGGTTGATATAGTGCCCCCACAGTAGCTGCCTCGTTTTTTCTTAGTCTTCTCATGGCGAAAAGATTTGCCCTTAGTGAATTTCAGGACATTGTTAGCCTTCTCGCCCCAGTCACCAGCTGCTCCTTTCTGTGAGGGATGAACAGGGAGAGGAAGAAGAAATTCATATCAATATTCAAGAGAGTTGAAGCAACACTTTGCCCTTCATCCTTCCCAGTAAGTGCCAGTACAGAAATACTGGAGCTGACAATACTTTTGTGCACTCCTCCAGCCAGTGCTTGTGCAGAAGTGCTCATGCACCTCCTAACAGCACCTCCTGGTGGAAAAAGTTCCCACCATACGACTGCTCAAAAATCTGCTCTGGAGACCTATATTCACATAGGCCAAGTGTTCCCCCTCTGTGCACCACCCAACCATACCTTTGCATCAAAGGAGTTATCAGCAACACGGGCATCCACCTCAATTTCTTCTTCTCTTACACGTCGGAAAGGAGAAGCTGCCTGTTAAAAAAAAGACACTAAGCACGTATTAGCAAATATCTTCCCTTAAGGACAACCTCCTTCCCTCTCTGTCCCTGTATGGGTCACCTAAAATCTTAACAATTTCTCAGATTAATTATATTTTCCATTCTTCAGATCAGGTAGCACAGGGATGCTCCTGTGCAAGCACATCCAATCAGCCTTTGCCAGAATAACATTATGTGTATTAACTAGGGTTCTCCAGACAAGATTCAAGTGCTTCAGGAAGGAGCAAAAACATAAGTAATTCCTATAGCTTAGCTTGAGCCCAAAGAAAAAAGAAATCCCACAAAAGAACCTTATTATTTTAGCATGCAAAGATGCCTCTCCTGCCAATCAGCAGTTTGCTCTCACTCACCCGTTTCACTTTTGGAACTGTATGTGGTGTTTTAGGTTTGTTCTTTGCCTTTTTATTGTCTGGTGTCTCTGTCTCCTGAATAACTTCTCTCTTCTGTTTCTTCCCGACTATGCCTGTCAGGAGTAGTAAAACTTAAGTAACTGCAGTGTGGGAAAAGACAATGGTATCCCTCCCCCAAAATGTAGTCTTGAGACACATCAATCTCTACATTATCCCACCAAAAAAAACCCAAAAAAACAACCCAACAACCAAAAACCAGACACCAATAGCTACCCTGAGCAGCAAGGATTTTGCCATCCTATCTATCTAAATGGGTGAACATAAATTTTATGTAACTGAGTACTTCTACATTAATGATTTAGTGAATTTGAGAAAGTTCTGTCAGTAAAAACCTGCCAATTCTTGGAGTTGCACATTACATACTTGAGCACACCTCCAGTTCACTAAGTGTTTTGTATAGACAGGAGGGAAAACTGAGATTGTGCACTGGGGCTACACCTGTGGTGATCCACTCACAATACAGATTGAGGTCTCCCAGCAGTCTGCATAGTGTTACTAATAAATGCACAGACAGCAACTAACAACAACTCTACAGAAGCGAGTTTCATGTCATCATAAATTCCACTGCCAGCAGACAAAAAGGAATAGTAAATCAAAAAATGGCTCTTCCATTGAAGACCATTTAAGAAAGGCTCTCACAGATGTTTAGCTCTGTAACATATTGACTGACAGTCCCACTTCCCAGACTGTTGGCAATACCTCCATTTGCTTTTCCTTTCTCCTCTTCAGAACTGCTTTCACTGCTGCTACTGCTGTCACCAGCTGGCTTAGACTTCTGGTTCTTGGCTGCTGGTGTGGATGCTTTTGCTTTCTCTGTGGAGGCAGCACTCTGAGAAGTTTTTTGTGCCCCTTTCCCAGAATTTTTGGGCTTCTCATCCTCTTCACTGGAACTATCAGAAGAGCTACTACTGCTAGATGCAGCTGCTTTCTTCCCTACAGTTGCTTTTGCTGCCCCTGTAGATTTGCTGACTGGTTTCACTGCTGGCTTCTTTTCTTCCTCACTGCTTGAGCTCTCGGAATCAGAACTGCTTGCTTTGGTCACTGGGGTTGGTTTGGACACTGGCTTACTTGTTTTGCCAACTAATTTAGCTGGAGGGGCTTTCTTCTCCTCCTCAGAGCTGCTGGAGCTGCTATCTGAATCAGAGCTACTTTGTGCTTTCTTTGCAGTAGCTTGTGGCTTCTTTGCTGCAGGGGTTGCTGTTTTAGCTGCAGGCTTCACAGGCGTCTTCTTGTGAGAGCTATCAGAATCTAGAATGGAAACAAGAATTCAAGACTCAGCCCTATTCCTTCAACATGAAGTTAAACTCAGTGTTGTCACAGTACGCTTCTTTAATTGATTGCAGTGGGCAATCCCTATCCAACTGCAACCTCACACCCTGGCTGGAAACAGATTTCATGAGTACAACACGCATACAATAATTCTTTTTTTCCTCTTATCCCAATACCTGAGCTGTCTGAGGAGGAGTCCTTCTTTGCTTGTCCAGGCTTGGCAGCTGCTTTTGCTGGTTTGGAAGCATTCTTTATCACAGATTGTTTAGCTGAGGGCTTACTCCCTACCTTCTTCTCATCTTCAGAGCTAGAATCTGAACAAAAGAAGTGCATTTCTTCAGTTAATAACCCTGGGGTACAAGTTACTTTAGTAATGATATGTATGTAACTCACGAGAAAATAAACAGTGACATTGGTTGTGGCTATGTGTGGAACCACGGATAACTTGCAATAAGCAGCATCTGATGAACGCTTCCCAAGTGGGCAGGGGACAGCATTCATCTTTACACCTATCTTCCTTCTTGGGAAAACTGAACACAAATAGAAATGTAAGCTATTTATTAAAGCATGGACAAAAAAAAGCAGATTAATATTTGCTAAATAGGATTTATATGTTTATATGTATTATTATCTATAATTTAGATATAGGGATTTAGATAGGGATAGATATAATTTAGAAAGGGACTGGAAAAGAAATTACAAATATCACCGAAAACAAACTCAAGGAGAAGAAACGTTAAGAAAATAAGCAATAAAGATCAAATAACAGGCAAGAAATTAAGAAGGGAAGAAAAGTGAACAGGCAATAGGACAGGATTTCAGTATTCTACTTTGCGTTAAATGTGCTTAGCAATGTTCCAGTACCGAGACTGGAGATTTCTGTGCACAATTACACCTGTCTGACAGTAACCTGGAATACTATGCCTGATGTATTCCAACCAACACCTCTGAACACTTTCTTCACAACAGTAAACAAATCACTGTTCATTTCTGAAAAACTAGACAATAAAAACATAAAATACAGATCTCCTGACACTTGTTAAAGGATCACACAGTCCAGTGCTAGCTGTCTGCAGACAGACAGGCTGCTAACACCCACAACCCTACTGTAGCATTAGAAACGTTGAGATAAACGGATCAGGAGACCTTTAAACAGGAGGAGAAAAACATGGTATATGCTGGGCCGCATTAGAAAGCAACTTTAGAATTTATGGTTAGAATTAAGCTTGGTATGGTGGTTGTAGGTTTTTCTTTTATATCTTATTTTCAAAACTTCTCCCAAATCCCATAACAGGATAACAGAAAGTGAAAAGCTTAAGATATGGACACAAGATTAACCATGAACACGATGCCGCCACACTTCCCACCTGGCAACGTGGTCTCACTGGTGTGCCTCATGAGCAGGATGCACTCTGCACAGCAGGCTTTTTCTCACTTTCACAACTTTTGGAGACTGTGAAACTTTTAAGCTCATATACAAGTTTTTTCACAGATACACCACAGCAGACCACCTTAGCCAACAAAAACATCAACAGAAAACAAAATGATTTCTTGAGTTACCTGAGTCACTGTCTGAACTGGATTCAGCCTTCTTTGAAGTCACAGCTTTGTTTTTTGGGGTAACTATTGTTCTAGTTACTGCTGCTTTGCCTGCAAGAGCAAGTCTAAAATTAATACAGATAATATATATACAAAACCTTTGTATTGAGGTGCAAATCTTTCCAGAAAGCTCCCTGTTTGGTATACTAGTAATTCAGCCAGCACTCTAGAAGCCAAGCAGGAACTTGGCCAGTTCCAGCAGTGGGCCTGACTGATCCTAGTGAAACAAGATCCTTATGACTTTTCAAACCAACGTGTAAATAATCCAACCTGCAGTCATATACAGAGCTTATACACTGTGTTCTATATGAGATAGCTTCAAATTACTCAGAAATTTACAGAGAAGCAAATAGTAAAATAGACGTGTCATATGCCTTTTTCATGGAATCCAAAAGACTGCCATAACACTGACTACACCATGTAATAATTCTTCTGAAGCCTCCTGCTCACAACATACCCGTTCCTCCCTTCGGAGGCATCTGTTCTTCCTCATCACTACTGTCTGAAGAGTCACTGCTGTCAGCCTTTTTCACTGGAGCCTTGGCAAGAACTTTTTTTGTCTGCACAGCTTGAGGTGGTGGTACAGCACTGTACTGACCTGCAGAGAAACAGCATTCAGATGCCCATATGATAACACAAGCAGCATATCTAAGATGTTATAGTTAGAATAAATAACTTCTGGCTACTTGGTTCCATAAAGGAGGTACTCCTCTCCTTTATATACAAAGACATCAGCATGTAATTTGAAATGTTACACTTACTCCACTGCTACCCACTGCTTCTACTGTAAGTTTAGCTACCCTCTTAGGGAATACTAAGAGCACTATACTGTATTGAACAGAGACACATTTAATCCATCAGCTGGACCACAACTAAACAGCTCTGGTTACTTCAGGGAAAAATTAAAACAATTTAAAAATTGCAGTTACAGGATAACCAAATTACAGACAAATTAATTCCCAAATCCTGACATACAGGAAACCTTTAAGAGCCTTAAAAGGCTACCTGAACAGTGGATACGGAGACAAATAAGCAGAGTCAGAACCTCCCCCACTTTCCATCCACTGCTGAGAAAAGGTCTGAATTTTAAGCTTAGTCCCAAAAACACACACACAAAAAGCTGCTATGTTTCACGAAATCAGCAGCACTTAGAAGTTTGTGTGCAGCAAGATTTGCCTTTGGCTGTCAACTGATAGGTCCTGCTGTCCTACAAGTACACTCCCACATAGAAGCAATGTTATTTAGCATTTACCAGACTTTGGCTTTTTTTTTGCAGGTGGCTTTTCATCATCTGAACTGTCTGAAGAGTCTTCACTACTTGAACTTTCCTTGGCAGGTTTGGTTTTCCCTGGACACGACTGTGCAGCTACAGGTTTGGGCACAGATTTCTTGGGAACAGCCTTAACACAAGAAGGGAAGAAATACACATTAAAACAAACCAACACATACTATGGAAAACTTGGGTGGACAGTTGGATGCAAATCTCTAACTATGTGTCTCACTTAAGAGGCAGCAAATTTTGAACATAAAGGAAGAAAATTAATGAAAATCCTAACATGCAAGTTCCAGGAAACATGTGAGTATCACATCACAGTCACTCTGCTATTATTTTCTGCTGCATAAATCCTTAACTGAGAGTTAACCTGGCTCGAGAACATAGGTAGCTAAGCACGGAGAATTCATGCAAAAATGAACGTACAAGGGAGACTAGAATATGGTTAAAGTATAAGGAGACATTTTCCTGTGGAAGTAGCAGAGGAAAGTCAGGGCATGGACACGACATGTTAGGTCATGTCCTGTTAGGAACATTACACAGAGCAGGTGAGGACCTGGCACAGACTGCCCAGAGAAGCTGTGGATACCCCATCCCTGAAGGCCAGGTTGGATGGGATCCTGGGCAGTCTGATCCTGTAGGTGGCAACTGGCCCATGGTATGAGGCTTGGAGCTCGATGACCCTTAGGGTCCCTTCAAACCTGAGCCATTCTATGATTCTATGGCATTAATCCCACCAAAAAAAGCTGTTTAAGAGCCATAAATACTTTACTCAGCTTCCATGCAGTATGTGCCCTACTCTATCTGTTTCACAGTCTCTGAAAGACAAAGATACATCCAGTCTTACTACATTACTACAGCATTTAAAAATTCTTTCAAAGTCCAATTTACCTTTTTTGGCACAGCCTTTTTCTCATCAGAATCTTCACTACTGCTGCTACTGCTGCTGCTGCTTGGTGCTTTCCCATTGACCGCTTTGGTGGCTGCTTGAACAGCTTTATTTCCTTTTGGGACAAGTGAAAAGCAATACTAGAAAATACATTCTGAGAAATGAGGAGTCATTACACTCAGCATAAAATATCATAATGAGAAAAACACAGGAAAATATAATAAGGAACCACTACAGTAAGTACTGTACATTTTTTATTCTTACTCTTCTTCAAGCTTAGGAACAGTTTTCAGTAAGATGTCCACTCTAACTTATTAATACTTCCATGACCGAAGACTAAATATTGTTAACTTCCTCGAGCTCTGCACTTTATGGGAAGACATTGATAAAAGCACAATGTAAGCAACGAAGGTTGCTGATTGCAGCTACTTATGCAAATAATACAGCCTTTATGACTTGATGTTTCATTTACGACTTGATGTGTCATTTACAATCAGTTCTACACATGCTCCATGTTGGAAGTAGACTGCTTGAGAATAAAAATGGCAGAAACAGTAGATCTGCAGACTATGTTAACATGTATGCCTCACTCCTCTAGCTTTTTGTGCACACAGACTCACAATATGCAATAAAGGAGATACCTGTTTTAGGTGTTGCTGGTTTTGGTGGCTGTTTTTTTGGTGCTTCTTCATCTGAGCTGCTTGAGTCAGAGCTAGAGCTTTCTGCTTTCTTCTGAGACTGGATTTTGGTTACAGCTGGCTTCACTGCAGGTTTTGTGCCTTTCTAAATAAAAGGAAGAAAACTGAGTAGCCCATGTAGCAAAGAAAAGAGACTAAAAAGTGGCACGTGTGGCAGTTCAAACAGCTGGAAACCTCACAGCCTAACAGCTCGTGTTTGAAAAATCTTTGAATAATGGTTTTGCTTCCAGTTTTATCCTGGGAAGCCTCACAGAAGCACACAGGATATGTTCTTTACTCTTCAGGCTCCAGTTCTTCCCTTTAAAAGAAGGGAGATCTGGGTTCTCTTCTCTCTGGGGATCAGACAAGTTCAAAGACTGAAAACACTGATGAGGCAACCCTGGTTTGCCTCTTCAAGTGTGACGCTATTTTTCCTGCCTCTGCTTCTTGAGACCATGGCAGCAGAACAAGGAAAAGAGAAAATTCTCTATTTATACACAAGCTGTAAATAATCCCTCTTCCAAAAAAAAAAAAAAAAAAGCAAGCACTGATAGTCTTGGGAAAAGAGGCATGAGCATAAGTAGACATGGATGTGAAACAAATAGCTGTTAGACATAAAATGGATTTTTCAGAGGATCTATCTAAGCAGTCCACTGTTCACTGCAGAAACATCTTATTACATTGTATCTCCAGAAGTCCAGGTTCTTCATACCTCATGAAAAGCAAGCTCACTTTCAGTGAGAATGTTGGTGGTCAAATTTGCTATCATTCATCATTATCTAGCATGTAGTAAAAAGGCTAGAAAGGAAGGCTGACCTTTGCTGGCTTCTCCTCCTCCTCTGAGTCTGAATCATCACTAGAGTCCTCGCTGCTGCTCTTTGCCTTCTTAGCTGGAGGAACTGCTTTTGTCTTTGTTACAGCTGTTGTTTTAGCTGCAAGCAAAGGAAAATATACGTTGACCAGCTAATTCACACTTCCCACACATGTATATCCTGCATTAGTATTATATCATGTTAAAATGATCTATTAAATTCAGTAAACTATGCCTGAAGATTGTAACATTGACCCAGGCTTCTGCTTGCCATACACAGAGCAGTACAAGAATCCAAAACAGTTCTAGATTCATTCATCCTTTATTACTCACGTATTTAAGAGCAGATTTATCGGCAACAACACCCCACATAAGAAGCACTCCCACAAACCGAGAGAATGTTGAAATTGTTGTCAATGCTGAATATCTTCCAGCTTCAACAATAACCACTGCGGACTTCCAAAGGGAACCACTGCAATGCTGTGCTACAGATTTCAACTTACACCTGGATAACGAGCGCGTGCTCACTGGGAATCACGATGTATCACAAGCAGAAATGGGAAGCACAGGTAGGAGTGTTACCAGGAAGAAGATTGAGAGATTGAGTGCATCCTCAGTAAGTTTGCAGATGATACCAAGCTGGGAAGAAGTGTTCATCTGCCTGAGGGTAGGAAGGCCCTACAGAGGGATCTGGATAGGTTAGATGAAAGTGTTGAGGCGAGCCCTATAAGCTTCAACACAACCAAGCAACAGGTCCTGAGCTCTGATTGCAAGAACCCCATACATCGCTACAGGTTTGGGGCAGAGTGGCCAGCAAGCTGCATGGAGGAAAAAGATCTGGGGGTATTGGCTGAAGCACCAACAGCATCCTAACTCACATCAGAAACAGTGCAGTCAGCAGGACTAGGGAAATCTCTCAGGTAAAAGTGATGATAGAATGAAAGAAAGCGGCCTCAAATTGTGCCAGGGGAGTTCAGGTTGGATATTAAGAAAAACTTCCTCTCTGACAAAGCGCCAATGCACCGGCACAGACTGCCCAGGGCATGTTCAAGAAACACACAGCTGTAGCAGTGCGGGCCGTGGTTAGTGGGCATGGTGGGAGGGGGTGATGGAGTAGAGGATTTTAGTGGTCTTTCCCAGTCTTTATGATCCTACAGCTCTGAGACCAGAACACGACCCTGCTCCCTGACAGCAGCAGAATCACTTCACCTGAGCCACAGGCACTGCGCTGTACGCAGAGCAGGGGCAGGTTCCCAACCCAACGCGGCCCCTTTCCCCCTCACCTGGCTTCTTGGCAGGCGGGGCCGCCTCTTCCTCCTCCTCCTCACTGGAGCTCTCACTGCTGCTCGAGGCAGCTGTCCGCTTTGCCTGAGGCCCATTAGGCACAAGCTTCCTTTTCCTGGCGGCAGGAGACCTGCAAGGAGACGGACAGACTGCCGGAGCTCCGGGGAACAGCCCCGAGCAAAAGCCCCCCCGCCCCCGGGCAGCACTCACTTCACCCAGTAGCTGAAGATGTCCAGCAGCGAGGCGGCGTTGGGGTCCTGCTCCTTCTGCGGGGACACGCGGACACGCGTTAGGCACAAGCGCGGGGACACGCTCCGCATCACGCTCCCCTCCCCTCACCCGCCCCAGCCCCGCTCACCGCCGCCGCCTCCTTGGCGAAGGCGCGCGCGGCGCCCTCGAAGCGGTTCTCGCGCAGGAAGGCGAGCACGAAAGGGAACAGGTCGCTGGGCACCGCTCGCCGCTCCGCCATGCTGCGCCGCCACGTGCCGCCTGCGCGCATGCGCACCGACGCGGTGACGTAACGACGTACTACGTGCGTGCGACCGGAAGCCCGCGCGGCGCCTCCGCCGCGCTTTGAGGCGAGCGTATGGCGCCATGTTGGAGAGGGGCGGAAGTGCGCGCGTAGCGCCGACGGATTGAGGATTTTGGTGCAGTTAAATTCGCTTTGTCCCTTTTCTTCCTCAGATCTGTGCCCCCCCCCCCCCCCCCCAGTCGCAATCCGTTAAAAGGGAGAGGCGAATGGCAAGGAGCAGGAAGTTCCCTGCCCCGTGAGGGAAGGTCCTGCCCGTCAGTTGCAGGGCCGCGTGCTGGCGGTAGGGGTACCCGCAGCGCCGGGGAACGTCACGTGTGAAGCAGATCTAGCGTCTTCCTAGGAAATGTTGGGAGCAAAGGGAGATGGGGCTAAAATGAACGCACTGCTGGGCCCAAAGGGGTCTCTTATAAAGGGGAACTGGAGAAGGGACTAGAAATAGAAATAAGGTTACTTACAGTAGGCGTGTAGAAGTTTGAGGGGTATGTAGGAGGTAAGGTGGAAGATACATTTTGAATAATATGTGTGTAATAATAAAACAACCAAACGAGCCTCTAAGTGTATATTAAATGCCAAGGCTAGAGCTTAAAGTGAGCTCTAGGACTTCGGGAGTAAAGGGTGTGGGGTGGAAGTCACAGGAGGGGCTGATCAGAACAGCTGTGGCCTGTTAGTGTACTTGGGGCTGTGATAAGACATTTCATTCAGCTGCTGTATAGTGCTGTGGCTTTAAATTAGCTATTTCTCTTTTTTAATAAAAGCTTTCTTTGTCTGAAAGCCTCAAGGTATTTGCTAATAAATTGAATGTCATCTTTTATTCACCTTGCTTTGTACTGGGGACTTTTTTGTTGTTGTTCTGTTGATACAAAGTCTGTTGAGCATAAGTGAGAGAGAGCTCTTTACTGAGAGTCCTAAGATAGGGCTGCTGACATCGAACAAGTAGGAATAAGCATTAATGCTCTTGATGGTTCTCCTGCCCTGTTCTGTGTTTGTAAGGCTCTTTAGATACTACTGTGCCCAACTGTATGCGAGTCCTGTCCCTCTTGTGTGTTTAGGTGGTGTTTGTTGTATGCAGGAAGATTGATTTGCTGGTTTCATGTTCTGGAAGGTCTCACGCTTGTATTGGGGAGAAAAGAAAGCACCTTATGTAGTGGCAGATACCACTGTAAGTTTCTCTATTCTACTGTTGTGCAGTTAGAGACAAAGGCAATTCTATTTTACTGTTAGATAATTGCATTTTGTTTTCAGATTCTGATCTGCCCTCATACTTAGGGTTGCTTAGATGTGAAGTGCAAAAAGGAAGCTATTTCCAGGAACCATTATTTCTCCTGGTTTTCATTTACTTGAGACTGTTAAATGCAGCTGCAAGACCCATCTGCAAAGCTCAGCACAGATGCTGTGCCTCCTTTTGTATCAGTAAGGAAGAAGTGCAGCTATTGCTGGTAAATTGTCCTTATTTGAGGTTCTGCTATCTTAAGTAATTCTGCTGTGAGAAGCCAGGGAAATTAATGGCTGTGTTCAGCAGCATGAAGCCAAAAAGCAAAACATTTGGTTAGGTAAGGTGTGGCTAAGATTTCTTCTATTGCCTTTAAGGAATTTCAGAGCATCCTTATGCAGTAAGATCCCTGAAGATTCAGAGATTTTACTGCATGAAAGGGAGGTAAGAAAAAATCTTTCCCATTTTACAGACATAGGGAGTTACATATATATGTCTGCTTTGAGGATCAGAGCCTGTCCTGTCTCCCTGCCAAACAAATCAAATTGCCCTCAACATCAGCAAACTGGTTTTGAGCAACAGTTCTAGCAATTAAATCTACTACATGATCTGACCTCCGTGGTAAATTTTGTGGGACAGATTTTTGAGCAAGGAAAAGCAAGTGACGTATCTTTCTGTCGAGTGTTGCTTTAGTCAGTGCTGTATTGGAAATGTGGTGGTAGGCAAAAGAGGAATCATAGAACTGGAAGCAAAAGGTCATTGGTTTATTACCCATAGGGGAACTGGAGGTAGTAACAGAAAATGTGATGAATTTTCCACCCTTGCTCTTAAAGTCCATGGCAAAATGGCTCTTACACTGTATGGTGGGTTAAGTAGTGCTGTTCCTGTGTGGAAGGTGCAGATCATGTCAATTTCTAATGAAGAACTGTCTCAGTAAGGCTCAGGTTTTTCTTGAATTAAAGTGATGAAATTTGTTTTTCTTTGCATGAGCTGCTGTGCATGGAGCTGCAGTCTTAAATGAGGGCTGAGAGCCTGACTTGCAGAGGGACAACCTGACTCTTCCTCAGTAGGACAGTAAGGCATTTCTTTTGCTCTTTCCCAACCCACAAATTCTTTTTCCGTGCATTGGAGTGAGGCTGATACTTTTTGGTTCCTAGTGTGTGTAAAGCATTCTGTTGTAATCTGGTTTTTCAGGAGGAAGTTGTTGTGAAGTTTGCTGTAACAGTGCACTAACAGTTACTTTGGGGGGGCACATAAATTTTATTTTAGAGGCTAAAAGGATTTCCTGCGTTTTACATTGAATAAATCAAATAGCATCCCAGGTGACTCTGCATGTGGAGAAATCCCATGGATTCTCATTAAGCAAGAAGTTGCTAGCTGTTTTTATGATGTTGTAAAGCTCTAAAGGGAGAAATAATTTAAAAGCTTGTTTCACAGAGCTTGTTTCACTTTTGAATCCTAATTTGATACGAGAGAGATGATTTTGAGATTTTTTTCACTTTTTATTCCGAGATTAAATGGATTTACAAAAGAAATAACAATAACTGTGGAATAATGATTATGAAGTCGTATACATGCTTATCCATCTATTCTTACTTATATATGTTTCTGAATAGATGAATATTATTCCATTGTATCAAAAAATTAAAAGAGACTAGCTTCCAACTGGTAGATTTTTGTCCCTTATAAATGTAGATTGTGTAGCTACAAATTTTTCCAGCACTCAGATGGTTTTTATTCTATTGTACATACTCAGAGTTCAGCTGGGGAAATGCTGATTTCTTCTCGTCAAACCTTCACTTTCTCCTTTGTCTGTACCTTCAGGATTTTTAATTCGCTTGTCCTAATAATTATTGTAGGAGAAAACTGTCAGGTTTTGGAAGACAAACTGTAGTATATAGTTATTTTGCAACCTTAAAGTAAGTTTTAGGCAAAGAAAGATTTGGAGGTAGCTGGAGAGTTGAGTTCTGTTTGGAGATTGAATGGATAAGCAGGGAACAGGCTTGGTTCGTTACTGCGTGTGATTAGCTAACTGCTGTGCTTTGCTGTCAGCGCTCATAGCAGTGAGCTGCATGCGCAGTGTGCTCCACATGAGTGACTTTTTCTTCACTGGGAAACAAGATTGTAGGGCAGTTGGTGTTTGCTTTGCCAAAGTACAACAATGAAGACTTCAGTGGTTCTCAGTAAAGAAATGTATTTCTGAATGCATAAATATGTATGTATATATACACACACAATGTGTTTATTTTTTTCATCCAAGTTTGCAATAAGTCTGAAATAATTCTTTAAGCAGAATCTGTTGGTTTGTCTTAAGTGCCAAACTAAATTGCGCTCCAGCAGAACCTTTAGAACCTTTCTGCTGCTCTCAGTGTGAGCACGGTCGTCTGTACACTGGTGAATCTAAGGGCACCAAGGTGTGTTCATCTCTTGTCCTCTCTGATTCTTATGTTTTCCACCTTTCCTGACTGACAGCTGTGATTTTTAACCACTGTACCACCTCCTTGTTATTACCACTTCACGTTCACCTGCTCTCTTTCCACTGTATCTAAAACGCTTGCTTCTAGGTAGCTCCTCCGCAGCACTTCAGCACCCTGGGTTTGAAAAGCACTGGAAGGCGAAAACGAGCAGTGCTGGAGCAGGAAAGGACGCAGGGGCTCAGCCTGTGCCCTGTTAGCGCGAGTGAGGACCTGCCGCCGTCGCGGTAAGCCCGCGGGCGCCGCCGTCGGGGCCGGAGCTGCGCTCGGAGCGGCCCCAGGGGCGGTGCTGGCGGGCGGGGGCGGGCTGCGGAGCGGGTCTCCGGACGGGCCGAGGAAGTGACCGCGGGACGGACGCCGCGGTGCGCTGCCGCCAGCCCCGGACCATGACGGCCTCCGGTAGGTGCCGCGGCCGCTCCGTGCGGACCGGGGGGAAGCGGCGGGGGTCGGGCGGGGACGGTGCGGGAAGCGCCGGCTACCGCCGAACGGGGCGGTAGCGGAGCGCGGAGCTGCCCCGGCCGCAGCCCGCCCCGCAGGTAGGGCGGTGCTGCCGGCCGGCAGGAGGGGAAGAGGAAAGGAGAATGCCGCTCGAAGGCGGCTAACAAAAGGCGATGGTCACCGCGATTTCTACCCCGTCTTTCTCTGCCTGTCTCGTGGGCGCTGGCAGGGCTGTGCTACTGAGGGTGAGTGTTCAGCCGAGCAACCTGGCCCTGCCGCGCGCCGGTCGCCTCGGTGGTCTGCCGCGATGTTCTGTAGAGAACGCAGCTCTTCCGAAATATCGCTTTATTCCTCGCTATTTGCACGCTCCCTCTTCGGGGTACGATTTTGTTGCCTTTTGCCGCAGTGACACCGGTCGCAAGGTGTGCTGGGTTGCCGTCCGTCTTAGCTGACCCGTGCAGACAAAACTGATTAAAGTACACCAGCGAACTCCAAAGGTAGATGAGGTTAACCCGAATTGTGTAAGTTCATTAGTGCCCACTCTGCAAGTTCCCCCTTTGCGGGGAAGTGTGTGCGTCCTCTCTAAAAAAGGGAAAATGTGCCGTTCTCAGAGAGTGAAGTAACGGCAGCATTTCACTGACGCGTATCTCCTTGTGATGTAAAATCGGCTACACGGGAACCTCTGGAGACTTGTGGGCAAAACTGCCTTTCTCCTTAAAGAGAGGTGGTTTCACAAAGACTCCTAAAAGTAGAACGACTGTAAATTCGCCTGTCATAATGCAAATCTCATGTGAAGGAAAAAAATATATCTAGTTCGGTTCTGTTTCCACTTGCTTGTTTGCAGCACGTTGAAGTGGAAGATTTCTATTCTGGTCAAAGTGAGAGGTGTCAATAGCCTGTTAATAATTATTGCATGTGATCACTGTTGCTTTGTCACGCATTCCAGCTAGGCAAAGAATGCATTTCCTCATACATGACTTAAATACACACGCTGTAGACACCAGAATATGAAAGTTACTACTTACAGTGGCCCACCAACAGCTTCTAACATCCCTTGGAAGATCTCTCATTACAGAATTTGATTTTTAAAGCATCTTGGGTTGAGTTTAATTGATATCATAGAGGTTTTTTTCATAGGAAATGCATCCTCCTGTATCAAGGAATTGAATGCTGCTGTTTTCTTTTATCTTCTGTACACATACACACCAAAGCAAATTGATGATAATGTAGATAGCAGGCTATGTAGCACTTCTTCATTTTGTCAGAATTTGAGGCAGGCTTGAATTAGCAGATGAAAATCAACTTACTTGCCACAATATTCAGTCTTTTAAGACAGTGGAAAATATTTGTCTAAGTTTTTTACCTGTCTGTGGTTGGTCTATGGACCCTAAGAAGGCATGGACTACATAGAAGGGGGATACAAAAAAGCTGTGTACTGTTAGAGATCTTGAATTTGCTTTACAAGGCAGACAAGTACAACGGAAAACTACTTACGGTCTGTGAATCAAAAAGGTTAAACATTTTAGCTTGTAAAGTGAAGCAGTGGTTGATTGATTCAGATATCAGATTCAGAAGTGTGAAGTGTTAAGAGGGCAGATGTGATCTTACCCCGCTCTGATCGGCTGACTTCCTGCAGTATGCTTTAGCTATTTCAGTGCTAATCAGAATCTTCCAGTGCTGCCATGAACTGCTATCTCATGTTTATTCCAAACTTAAGAGATTGTCACTTCCCTACTCCTGACCATGATCTGAAGGGGATTCATTCTCAAAGAGAGGCCATGAAAATCCATGATACAGTCTATCCTTTAGGACACTTTTATTCTCTTGCCAGTGACTTTCTTAGATTCTGACTGATACAATTTATCCCTTTTTATTTCATGTGAGGTTCAAGAAGCAAGGAAAGCTTTTTATCTTGTTCTTTGCCTATGCCATTTAATTCATGGGACTTCAGCCTCACGTAGAGATCTTAGGTATTTCTAGAGTGCTAGATCATAATCTCCTCAGCTTTATATCATTACTGTTGTAATGAAATACACAGCTAAGCATTGAAGAGGAAGTTACAGCTGGAAAGGAGTGCAGAGGTTATATTTTATCATTGCTAACTGCAACAGAACTGTACTTGGTTGATTTTCTGTGAAACAAATAATCAAGCATGCCCTGCAATATTGTTAATATAGCTGACATTTGGTAAGCAAAAATCATTTTTCTACTCTAAACTTAGGAATGCATAAACATGATATTGCTGATATTCAAACAAGATTGCATTTGTGCATGAAAGATTTCTGGAGCAATTGACTGACAGAAATCTTTCCTTGTCTTGCTAATGCACATACTGTTCATAGCTTCCTTACTTGAACTGAAGGCTTCCTTATGTTTGTTTTTGCAAAATCAGGCTGTTGAAAGCACTGCCAAAGCATGTGAGGTCAGGGTATGTGCTTGGTGTTCACCTAGGATTTCCTTGTATGTACAATAGGAAAGATTTACATTGTGCTTTGAAGTATGCTCTGGAAGTTCTTATTGTAAATAATGTATGAAGAACCTTCTCCATAAATACGTTCTGTATTTCCTGCATTGCGCTTTCCCCTGAGGACTAGGCAGTAGTTGGTGCTGCAAAGGAAGGTATCTAATCAGACAAATAATGCCATAATCTGGGAAAGTGAGTCTTGTCATCTTTTACTTACTTACTTACTTTAAGAAAGAGGTGTTGTAATTGAAAACGCATCTAGATTTTCCCATCTGCTGACTTAAGCTTACTGAGCTCTTTGGGGCTCACTTCCAGTGTTTTTACTTATGAACTGGAGAATTGCTTTAGTTCTTTGCGTGGAGTCAGTAATTTCATTTTACTCTTCTCCTTTTAAAGGCCATTGGTAGTTTATCTGAAGCACATGTAAAAAGGGTGCAGGATGGAGGCAAGAGAGCTTGGGAAGAGTTGGCACAGCTCTGCTGATGGGAGCAGTATGCCAGCAGAGCAATGGTATCCAGAGGATCCATGCTTTCCCAAAACTTCCTTGGTGAAGTTTGTTCCTACGTTGTACTTTGCTCTGGGTGGTAATTTCCTGGGATATAAAGGCCATCTTGGGAGCTTGCAGAGAGTCTGTCGAATTGGCATATTTGGTGTTGAAGGAAGGCTTCTCACTGTGCCCTGGTGATCAGTGTTTACAATTAATGGCTTCCCAACAGCACCCACTCCTGAGTGTTGGGTTCTTGCTGGCATGAAAGCCCTTTTTTTTTTTTTTTAATTATTATTTTACTGGATCCACTTTGGAGGATATTCAATTTTTATTTAATTTTAATATGATGACTGCAAAAGTGCAATCTTTGATTTTAGTAAGCTCACTCTTTGCAGATGTTCTTCTTGGCATGCTGAATTTTAAACGTTCACTTCTACTTTAATTAGCAAAATCTGCCTCTGTTTGCTTGCTTCTGGATGGAGGTAGATTGGAAATGCTAGTGATTTTAAGTTAAAATGCAATTAGAAGATGGTTTGCGCATAACATTTGAAATACTCAGCACTGAAATTTGCAATGGGGCCAGAGCCGTAATATATGAATTTGAGTATATTTCTTCATAAAAGAGTGGAAAAATTAAACTTTGACATCAACATTTTTGGGGGATTTATAGATAAAGCACTGCATCATGTCACATTCCTTCAGTCTGCACGTGACTTTTATAGCAAACTGGAAGCAGATTTAGAAGTGCCTTCAGTCCAGAACACAAATGCGAGAGGGAGGCATTGGGAGATGTCTCCAGAGAGATGCTGAATAAGTCAACTGTGAGCTTATTTCAGGCTGTGTTATTGCCACCACCTATTGTACTAGTTCCTTCCTTCTGAAGAGGTGGGTGTTTTTTCGTGCCAAACAGGTCAGAAAACCTTTTTATGACAGTTTCTGGGGCTCCAATGCAAGCTTACAAAGCCTCTGAAACCTGAATGGTAGGACTGTGCTGCATGCCCTGGGGCTGGTGTACCCTTTGGTTGCACACGTACTTTGCAGACAGTTTGCTTTCTGCTGCAATGACAGCAAAAGTGTCTAAAATCATGGAAGCTGTCATGACTTCCTGCAAGCTTTGAGTTCTCATTTAAATGAAGGCCTGTCTATCTTTGGTGTGCGGTGCTTAGTGTATGCTCCACTTGAGTACGTGATGGTCTACAGTTGTGCTGCAGAACTTTCGTATTTGCCTGAAATGATTCTGATTCTCACCCAGAGGTGATATCTCATTTTCATGCTGAGTATTACTTTTTTCTTTTCTTTTCCCTATTGGCAAGCTTTAAATCTGAAAATTTCTTCATGTGGCTTGTTTCATTTGAAACTACAGGAGAAATTCCCTCCTTCAGAGAAGGTTTTTGAAAATGAAAAAAATGACTTAAATTATAGTGGAGTCAATTCAAGAAGGAATTCAACCACCCTTAGCATTGCTTACTTTGGATATCACTATCATGCTTTTAAAGTGCTTTAGAGATACTTAGATGAATCACAGGGTGACAGTTCTGTTGATTGTTTTGCTGTAAAACTGTGGATTATATTTAATCCTCTTCCCCACTATGATCTTGCACTTCTACAGGAACCCATGGGGGATATGATGTGCTGATTCTGTATGCGAGTGACGCTGCTGAGTGGTGTCAGTACCTCCAGAACCTCTTCCTCTCTACTCGGCACATCCGAAAGCATCAGATTCAGAGCTACCAGCTGGAAGGAGAGTCTGCCATCTCTAGCCAAGAGCTGGACATTTTCAGCAGAAGTCGGAGCATCGTTATTTTGCTATCCGCTGAGCTGGTGCAGAGCTTCTATTTCCCTCCTGTCCTGCAAAGCCTTCAGGAAGCTTTATGGCCCCCACAGAAAGTAGTCAAGCTGTTCTGTGGTGTTACAGATTGTGATGACTATTTGACCTTTTTCAAGGACTGGTATCAGTGGCAAGAACTCACATATGATGATGAACCCAATGCTTACCTAGAAGCTGTCAAGAAGGCTATTTCAGAAGGTAAGTTGCTTGTAACATGTTTTTCTGAAACCAAAAACTAAAATAAATTGGACAACCCTTGTAAACTAGACAGTTCTGCAAGCTGCTCTTCCTGTGCCTGGTCATTTGGTTCCTAATTCAGGAAAGATTACCTGTGATTCACAGAGGATGTTTGAACTTGTGTATTGTGTGTTTAGTTTTGAATGCAAATGGAAAATTATTAACTTAGCATCTTTAAATTTCTGCTTGTAAATATTGTACCCTGGAGTTTATTGATCCCAATCAAGAGAAAACTATCTTTTTGCTTCAGACTTTCTGTTTTGGCTCTGGTGTAACAATGTTACTTAATGTGTATTCTCTAATAATCAGGTTGAAGTCAGAGGGCAAAACGTTCTGGCAGAAGATGAGTTTTTTGTTACCCATTATGGGATGTCACAAAGTAGTTGGGTTGTTTTTAAAGCTATCAGTGCAATTCAAATATCAGAGTGTTCTCCAAGTACTCTGAAAATGATCACCTCATAACTCACAGAGAAGCATTGCTAGCAGAGAAATGTTAACAGCTGGAGACTAGGGATGCCAGTTAATGGAGTTCTAGTCAAATCTGAACTTTTCTAAACTCGGAAGCAGTTCTTGGTATTCCCTTCTCACAGTATCTGTAGAAATGAAAGTAGAGAGCTCCAGGGAGTCCAGTATTGGTTAGGATGTTTTTATGGCACTGCCACAATAAGTGTTCCTTTCATCCTTAGCAGGATCAGAATTCCATGACTGCATCTTGGATTAGGATTTATCTGTATTTAGAGGCATGAATGGAAAAAATGGAGTTTTCTGATACATCTGCTGCTGTGTGTCTCCTTGATCTTTCACCGTACGGAACTGGGTGCCTTGGGGCCAATTATATTGCTGGAGAGCCAATGCTGTACCTCTGAGGCTCCAAAGTGTAGCAGACCCTAGTTCCTGCAGCTCTAACTGCAGTGATCCTTTAAAAACGTTGCTGCTGTCTCTTTGCCTTTCTGTATTTTCTTTGTCTGCTATTGAATTTTCCTCATTAGCAGATCTCTTACTGTGGTCCTCTGATCTCATTTTGGCACTTGGGAGGTTTCAGAAACTGCGGATTGGATGGGAGATGTCTGTGCCATGTTTGTAATTTGTTTGCATCTTCAGAGGCTGTTTGGATATTCTGAAAAGAGACATTATGCTAGAATAAGAAGAGGAATAATTATAATGACAAACTTGTTGCAGTAAAATTAAATGTTGACAGTCATGGTCTTTGCCAGAACAAGTCCCCTGAAAAAACTTTGCTTAGAGGTTGTGTGAAGATGATGTTCTCAGGTGAATAGGTCACAACAGATGTTTCCTAGTACCAGTCTGTATCCCTCTTTCAAATAACCCTGAACTGTGTTGGTTTTCCAATAGATAACCTAGGCCTAATGTAGGCAGGCTCCTTTCTTGGCCTGAAGGAAGACAGAAAACAGTGGCTGAATTTTAATACTCTTAATACATTTAATGTCTGGTCTGTATGTTTTAATTTACTTTTCATATGCCTTTCAAACTTAGGTAAATATAAGCAATATCTCTCTGGATTACGTGTCGTAGTTAACTTGTAATTACTACGGACTAGCTGTTAACAGAGAACTGTTTGAGTGAAAGTGTGAAGGGGTACTGGCTGAAATCTCTTCCCAGAGCCAGCTCTCGCCAGCCTCTTCCATTCCTTCAGCTGGAAGACTTCTTCTGCAGAAGTGTGATCTCTGAAAGTTAGCATGTGCTTTAGCTACATGTAAATTGTGTTTTTAAAGAGAGATTATGCTTTGGATTTTTGTTGTTATACCTACGTAACAAAAACAATGCAGGTTATTTTCTGTGTATGAAGAAAGGAAGGAGTATACATGGATCTTATACTAGCATTAGTATATCTGGAAAATATTTGACCATGAAAAAGATGAGATGAAAACAAGCTCTTATTTGCTATGGAGTCTTCTGAAGCATTTTCCAAGTAATACCAAGTAGTTTGGTACATGAAAAATCAGAATTTCTGGACTTGCTGTTACAGAAGCCCTACCTGATGCAAGCTGTCTACTGCATACCAGTTGGGTGATATCAAATGGTTTAATTATGCATGTTAGAGTGGTTACCAAGACAAGCAGTCTCCTGTCACTGACTCCTATAAAGAAAGAATCTACTTCAGATAGGCTGGATTTGTGGCTGAAGCACTTGGATGAACATGGATCTTCTTCTGCCACAGAGATGAGGTGACCTCTCGCACCCCATGATTCTACAGACAAAGCTTTTATGAATAGCCTCAAATGCAAATATATCCTCTGGAGAGAAGACAACACCAGGTGTTGCCTTTTGGGGTGAAACTGCAAAAACTTTCTTCTTGGTACTAAAAATAAATCAGTGTCTGTCTTAAGTTTGCCTGTAGCTAATGCAGAGAAGCTTGAAATAAGAGCACCTGTAACAGCTCTATCTCCCATAGAGAAACACAATATGTGCTCTGTTCCCACTACTTGACTTTTAAGTTTTTAGACAAAGGCTTGGAAGTCAGGATGCCTCAGTTAAGTCCATTCTCTACAGCAGACTGTGTATTTTTCCCAAGAAAAGTATCTCTCAATTCCTACAGCACTTAGCAAGGAAAGTTTATGACTGCGTTTGAAATGATTTATCTGGGTGTCTACCTCTGGAAATATTTATTTTCACAGGGTGAGTTCAGCTTCTTAGCAGCTCAATCCTGAATGAGAGGAGCTCAGGATGTAGTGGGATCAAATGTTTCTCTAGAATCTGTATATCAGCCCTGTTCAGGTTATTTTGTTGTCTGCAATGCAGCTGTTAAGACTGTGGTTTGTTTAGGGCATCATGGGAACATGGCACCTGCAGACATCGCACACTGAAAGCTATTTTAATTTTTATTAGTTTAGTAGAATGTCAGAAATGGGGAAGTGTTCATCTAGCCTTGTTGAGAACAAGCAGTGTGTTGATGCTGATGTTTGCTGCTTGGTAGGAAGGCCAGTTTTTACTCTAATTTCTCAATTGAGGCAAACTATAAAGGCCAAGAAGATTTCTGTTTGCATGCGGTCCTGTTTGTGTTTCTCAGGCTGTGCACTAACTGTGCTGAGGATGTGAAAATGCTTTGGATGGTGCTGTACAAGTCAACTTGGTTCCGGCAGGGTGTAATCCCAAACTGTGGTGACCAACCTACCACTTAAGGCTTAAGCCATCTTGTCCTGCTGAAAGCTCATTATTGGAGCCATTGATCTTTCTCTTCCTCCCATGGTGGCATAACACAACTTACATCTGTTTTGTATTATGCACATTAAGATTTATCCAGTTCATTTCAGCCCCTACCTTTGTCTTATTTTTTTTTTTCTTTCCAAATGCCTGGCTTTACAAGTCTGTTCACAAAATGTTTGCTAATTAATCAGTGGCCTTGAACTTTGTATGAGAGCAAACTCTTGCAGGTAAAATGCCAGGGAAGCCAACAGCTGCCTAAAATTGTTAAGGCGGTGAACCAGACAAAACAGCAGTTATAAGCCAGGTTGTTGACAGACAAGTGCAGCCTTGGCTGAGAACAGTACTCATGCAATGAGGTGGATGAGAAAGAAAGATCATTGCTAGCAAACTTCTTGCAAAACAGAAGGATCAGAAGTGACTGTTAGGAACCGTGTGACATAGCTGGAAGGAGATGCAAAGGAAACAGTCTCGATGCTGGAACTTCATCTGTGTCAGTCAGAATCATTGGCTAGAGAAGTTTGTGATATTTTCAACCTGTGGTTGTGTAACAGAACCCTTTTTGGATGCGATGAATTTTGTTCCTTTGTCATGACTGTGAAAAACCTAAGTCACAGAAACTATTTGCCTGCCAAAGGACTTGTGGAAAGAAGAGACTATAAATGGCTTAATTTATCTGTTGGAAGGGAAATGGGGTAACAGAAACCACACCAGCTATTATCATTTTCTCTCCTGTACATGACAAGGAATTGAATTAACTTCCTGGTTTTCTTCTTGCCCTGGTGAAACCATGAATGAAAGTTGGGAATATTGATGTTCAAAGGGACCTTTTGAGATTGTCCAGTCCAACTTCTCTGTTCAAATGTAGCCAGATAATTCATGTTGCCCAGATCCATGTGCAGTCAGGTTTTTAATATCTCTGCAGAAGAAGACTTTGAATCTTCTCTGTGCAATCTTTTCCTGTGTTTGACCACTTCTACTGGAGGGGGGAAAAAAAAAAAGGAAAAGTGTTTTCTTTTGTTCAGATGATATTTCATGTGCTTTAGTCTTGTCAATGGACAGTACTGAGAAGTCTTATTCTTCTTTCATTCCCTTTCATCAAGCGCATACTGATAAGACGCCTCCTGAGCCTTTTCTTCTACAAGCAAAAGAGTACATCTCTGATAGCTTGTATCTATTTTACAGCAAGCACAATGAAATCCAGTGTTATCTGATACATTACCTCATGCTTTAGGTATCTTTAGGAATGACAAAGCAAATATCACAACCTAGAAGAACAACCTGTGGCTTTTGAGGATAAATTTGTACACGTTCCCTTCTTTCCTACCTCTTTCCCCTTTAAAAATATTAATTCATGTTGAATGCTTTTAAGGGCAACTTTTCACTAGAAACCACAAAAGCCACTAGCCAGTAACAGCTGCGCACTAGCACAGGACAGTGTGGATCCTGAGATGCCTCATACAACAATTCACTGAGTAGTAGATGCTCTCTGTTGTACTGTGGAGCTGATACCTCTTTCTGACGGTAGTAGCTGTTATGCTATGTCTGCTTCTGGCTGTTAGGACTTCTTTCAGGACCCCTCTGTCACCCTCACATACTGCAGGTAAGATAGTGGGCAAAGGGTGCTATAAACTGGAAATTGCAACCTCCCTCCTTCTCCACAGGTTCATTATGCTCTGTATGGGGATGCATGACTACAAGAAGTGGCATAGTGAGATTTCCAGTGTTCACAGAGCTTGCTGTTGCATGTGGGGGCAGAGCTAAACCCAGCTGATGTAACAACTGTTCCCAGTGCTGCTTGACTTATTTCGTAAGGTTTGGCCATTGAGCCTTGTTCCTAGGAAAGCTGGATTTGGAAGGGGATTCTGGTAGGAAGAGACTTGACATCACCAAATAGTTCATGGGGAAGTTTTGCCACTCTTTTAAAGGACTAATCCTAGATACAAAGCTACCAGAAAGAGCTGTGAGTTAATCTGACATCCTTGCTTGTTATTTTAGGGAAGAATCTTGAAGCCATCTACCAAACTGAATGTCTCTGTGAAACTGCCTCCTTGATCTTTCACCTTACAGAATTAGGTGCCTTGGGACCCAATTCCCAAGTTATATTGCTAGAGAGCTAATGCTCTGAGGCTCCAAAGTGTAGCAGACCCTGGTTCCTGCAGCTCTAACTGCAGTGATCCTTTAAAATGTTGCTGCTGTCTCTTTGCCTTTCTGTATTTTCTTTGCCTGCTATTAAATTTTCATCTCCAGTTTTATTGCAGTCTTTCCTCCATTTCTTGATCCTTTTTTCCGCCCTCTTTGAAGGGGAAATATTAAGTGAATTTTTAAAACTGTGTTTTTCCTCTGCTGAATTGTTTAGATATAGAGGATATGCTTCCTTGACCCTGCTCTTTGAAGAGGAACAGGTGCTGCATTAGTCAGCCCTCTGAGTGCAGTGAGGGTCTGCTTCACTCTCATGGGAGCTGGGCTGTCCAGCTGGTTCTCAGCCTGCCAAGGAGAGGAAACTGTGATATTGTTGCACAGGAGTTAAGGTTGAGAGAACATAAGTTCACATGCCCTTCCTTGCAGCTGTTGGTGTGGCTATAAATGAGTGATGTTGGAAACACAAATTTCAGAGTGGTTTAAAGCAACTAGAAATTTTAAATAAGTCCCCAAGAGATGTTGAGAGAAATGCGTCGATGTTCTCATCCATCTGTGGCAAAGAGGGTCAGGTAGTTGAAACAGCCTTCCCAGTTACAGGATGGGAGTGGTGTTCATGAAGCACCTTAACACAAACTCCTGGCTTATACACATTACCAGCATTGCTTCTCAGCTTGTCTTCTACAATGGTTGGAGTTTCAAACAGGGCTGGCTTACATAGGTGTATATCAGCTTTCTGGACTGAAGCAATGAAATGACAGTGCAGAACTTTTCAAGTACAGAAACTGGTGTGGTTAGAAAGCATCAAGCTATAATAGACTCCATGCACATTGCAAATGCTAACCATGTTTCTCTGTATTTTTAATCTCCCTGTGGGTTGCTTTAAGGTGACGGCTAAGGTTAATTTTAAATATCCGCAGTGTGAACTGCAAGGCTTTAAAACATGCTTAAAATAAGAGCCCAGCCCTATTGCTGATGGTTTCTTCCAAGCTGAGACAGCTGAAGTAATTTCTGCAAAAACTTTGCAAAAATTTGTGGTCAGAGAAAGATACTGTACTGATCAGGTCTGAAGACTTGTGTGGTTCAGGTCTTGAAGACTTCAGGTTGTCTCAAAGACCTCTGATGTGCATTTGGAGAGTTGTATAGCTTCTAGGTTTGTATTTTGCAAGATTCTGGTGGATCCATCATCACCACAGAAAACTTTGGAAGTGTTTTTAAAAAATGACTGAAGGATACCAGTGGGTCTTCAGTTTCTCAGGGGAGGTTCTATCGGTGGCAGAGGCTGACCTTGGCATAGACTGCTGTAAAAACAAGTGGTCTGCCTCACACTCCACCTCTGTTCTGGCAACTACTTGAGTGACCTGGTGCAGCATAGGACTGCACTGGTGGTATTCCAACAGAGGCTGCATGGAGAAGAGAGGGGGCATGCCTGCTTTTTTAGTAGTAGCCTAAAGGTGTGGTTCTACACGCTTCAGCAGATCTAAGTCCAGTCAAGTGGTGTTCTATTGGTGAAATGTTTTCAAAGCAGCTACACAGCTCTCTTAGAATTTCGGCTTTGTGGACTTACATGTGGACAGTGTTCTCTGCTGTGTGAATGCTATGCATTGTGCTTAAATTCAAGCAAGGGTAATTAACAAGTTGGATTTTCATGTTTCTCACATCTTGTTGCTCAAGAACACTGTTGAGTTATTGATATAACATGACTTCAGCATTCTCATCAGCATACACTTCCTGAGTATGTTGTCTCCTCCTGCCAGTCGTGGTTGAGGTGTCCTGTTCTCCTAAAAAGCTGTGCTTTTAGTTGGAGGTAGTGGTAGTATGGAATGCTTGCTACAATATAAATACACTTTGCATTTGTATCAATGCTCTAGACATAAGGTAAGCTATGGCAGATGTATCATAGGTGATGTAAGAAGAACTGAGTGTTTCTTCCTTGAACTGACAGTTACTGTCTTTGCAGTATGCAGGAGCGAGATGTATAGAAGTTTTTCTACATCATGAAGGTCAGGGGCTGGCAGCTCAGTCTGAACTCCCAGTTCTCAGATGCTCAGGCAAAGATCCTGGGCTTGCATCTTGCTGACACAGCCAAACGTTCTTTTCTGCTGGCTTTGTTGCGAGGGCTGCAATTTCTGGTGGAAATAAAGACAAGAAAGGGAAGCAAGAGTTGGGAGGAGGGCTGTAATGAGTGCAATTGTGTTTTGAACTTCTGTAACTTTTACTTTTGTGAATATCTGCACTCCAGAGAAGTGCAGAAGTTATTTTTTCAGCTTAACATACTTGCTAAGCCATGATTACTGTCTGAAGCAAGACATAAATTTGAGCCAAAGCAATGTTTTCTGGACAAATAACAGTGCTGTAAGGGAAGTCTTTTACTCATGCTTTATTAGGCAATAGAAGATGACACTTCTTTTCCACAACTGTGAAAGGTCACCTGAGGATTTCTAATAGCAGAACTTCACACACTGACTCAAAAAATAAAAATTAAAAAAAAAATTGAGGGGTGTTTGCTGGGAAAGTGTCTTTCTGTTACTGGTTTCGGGCTGTATGCGTTTCCTGAGCTCCTGCACGCTGCATCTCTAGGAGTTACTGTGATCTCAGATCCATCCAGTCCTTTATTTTCAAGGTCCTATGTTCAGCTCAAGGCTGCTAGTGAATGAACAGTGCTCTAAGTTTGAAAAATTAAAACAGTGTTTTGCACACAATCCTGAATTGCAATCTGCTATTGTATGACGGGATTACTTAGTGCTATCTGGGGAAACTGCTAAGTTTCTGTGAATCTCCCCTGTGCTTAGATCTTTGTGAATGTTGTCTTGGTACAACCTGCAGTCACAGATAAGTACTTTCCTGAGCAACTGAGGAGAAGAGGGGGCTGCAAACCAATCCTGAACTACTCACTGTAGTCATCTGCAGTCAAGGCAGAGAAGGCTGAGAAGTGTTGCTAGGGCAAATGAAGTGTGGTAGGCAGTTTCTCAGCTGTTCCTTCTGAGGCACTGGATCCAAGAGAAGAATTCCAGCAGCATGTTGATGCAGTTCCTAATTCCATCTTTTGCTGATGGAAGAGAACTCCTATAAAGGGCTCCTAGCTGTGCTTTTGCACATCAAGGAATGCCATCTGAGATGTGATTGGTTGTATGCTTTGGTCTTGTCACAATTGCTTTGCTGCTGACAGTGCTTTGTCAGTCTCAGCTGTCTGAGATATCACTAAGTGCCAGAAAACCTCCTGACTTTTTCCATCTGGACTTGGGATTTGACTGTAGCATTTGGAAGGAGAAATGATCAACTTTATGTGTGCAGTACAATGGGATCAAGGTTGGGACCGTAATGTAAACCCACAGTTTTCTAATTAGTGCTATATGCTGAGGAACAATTAAAAAGCTTAGCACAAACAGCTGACTGGAAGTTCCTGTTGACATTTTCCCCTAAACTGGAGAAAGGTTCCTTTTATACCCCAAGTTGTCTTTCTGTTCTGTACTGATTCTCCGCCTGCTTGAGATTTTCATTTTATTACTTTTTTTCTAGACTGTCACTTTTGTTCTTATTTCCTTTTTGTTCTTATTTCCTTTTCTGTGTCCTCTTCACTTTTCTGGCTTTTGAGGCTTTACTTTCTTTACCTCACTGTTTCCAGGTCTACATGCCAGATTTCCTGTTCCTGCAACCCAGGTATGGGGTATGGTATTTGCTGGCCATTCTCTTGTTCTTACTTTCTGGCATTTATATGAGTGATGTGGAGTTGTCCTTGGCAATGTGAACAACTTTTGATGACTTTTTCATTTCAAAGATTAAATTAAAAAATAACCTGTGGGCAACATTTAGGAATATTGAGACAGGGAAAGTGAATAGATTGATTCACTTGGTTTAAACATTAATGAAGATCACAAAAGCCTCTTGCAATCAGAAAGACATTTTTCTCTGTTCAGCTTCATGTTCATAGATCTATAATAATACAAAAGAAAACTCATTCTTCAAGTCAGGATGAAGTGTACTTCATAGAGAAATCATAGAGTAATGTGTCTTTCTTGAGTATTAAGGATGTGTGTTGTCTTAGTCATAAAGGTAAACACAGCCATAACTTCTGGCTTCTCACAGTTTGCTGAAGAACCAGTCCTGGGTCTGCTGTGAGATGTTGTGTCCTTAGTAAGAAATCAACTTCCCCAAGAGATATGCATGCACTTGCTCAAGCAAATCTTGGCTTGATAAAACACAGCTTGTTTTCTTAATGGAGATTTGAAACTATGATTACAAATGAAATGTCTGCTTTCTTTGTACAACGGAGAATTTGGCTTTAGATGCTCTACGTGTAGATTTAAGCAACAAGTTTCTTGCAAATGTTGCTGGAATTGCTTGGATAGCCCTAATGTCTTTGTTCCTATTTGGAAGAGGAATTTGGCCATCTGCAAGCCTTGGCTGATAGCAGGAGCTTTCTGAAGGTCTTCTGCCTTGCTCTGGGCACTGGGAGGTGAAAGCCTGAGATCTCATGAAAAATCCTCACCTCTGCTGATGAGCTGGTGGGTGGCTGACGTGGGAAGTATTTGCAGATACTGACAAGGGGCAGTTTGCTCACACAAGCTGCAGGGACAAGTTGTTGCTCAGTTTGCGCTGTATCTGGATGACAGAGTGGTCAGAGGGAGCAGATTGCTGACTCTAGCCAAGTGTTCACATGTCCTGCAGTGTCAGGGCTGACTTCTGAGAAACCACAGATGTCAGCTCCATGCAGACGCTCACAGCATAGCCAGGAGGAAATGGATGACAGAGCGAGCTGTGTGCTGCCTACTGTAAAATATCAAAATAACTGGCTGCTTCATGTCAGTCTCTAAGAGCTGCTAAACGGCCTGAGATGAAGCACGTGGACATGCCCACGTTTCCCAGGGTTTTCCTGGGTGTGAGCACTGGTGGCCCAGCAGGGCAGTGATCTGCGTGCAGAGCGATGCAGGACAGAGGGGCCTGTGTGGGGCCTGCAGTGCTGTGCTGCCGCTTCCTGCCGGGGGGCACGCTCTTCGAAGGGAAGTGTGGTTGGGTTTCTTGGACCGCATCTCCTCCCCTGCTGTTCTCATGAGTGTTTCAGAGACTGTCAGGCGTGTCCTGAAGTAGCTTTTATTTAAAAAGGAATAGAAAGGGCTTCCAGTGAAGACAGAACCATTGGTAACCATGAGCTATTGACCTATGGCAGCTGTTCATGGAGGAGCTCAATTCAGGTAATCTTATAACTTTCTAATGCCTCTGATCTCCTCAGTTATGGCCTGTCGAGCCTTGCTACCATGACAAAAATATCACTGTTGAATCAATCTGCTGATTGGAGTATCCTCAATCTTGTCTTCAATCAACCCATTGATTATCATTAGTCAAGTATCCTGGTAAGTGGGAGGTCTAATTAACAATGCATCACTTTAGAGCATGAGTACTTTTGAATGTAATAGGATGGTTTCCTGATGCTTGCACATTCACAGAATTGTGTGAGTATGCAATGTGCAAGACAACCATAGCATCACTCTGATACTTATAGGGAAAGTTTGTAATTCACAATTTCAGAATTCTCTGAATGAAGAAACAGATGAATAATTAATACCAGAAACTGCAGTGCTTGTTCTATCAGCTGTTAATGCAGTTACTGATTAACAGTGTTTCCATATTACCTAACAGCCCTGTTCCTACATATGACCTCCAGGCACTCAATTCTGTTACAGAAATGCAGAAGTGGGAGGTGAAATTCAGCAATGCCAGAACTTAAAAGCTCAAGCACAGACTCCTGCAGTTGTCCTTAATCTGCTAATTTCTTACCAGTATTAAATAACGTTATTACAGCAAAAAGGCCTGGAGACTTGTTCTCTCCTTGCTCCTCCCTTATCGCTGCTTACTGTAGATATAGCTGAGATCAACAGCTGTAGGTTTGATTTCTTCTGAAATTGACCATATGTTGGGCAAGTGAGGTACAGGTTACCAGTCTATTGGCTCCATGTTAAAGTTTGGGGAATGATGCACTTAGGGTCAGAATCCCAGCAAGTGTCAGCTTGCACTTTTGATTAAGGAATATTAATGTTTAGCTATAATTTGGTTATTGTTGGTTCTGTTACTTGTGATGAGCTTAGTCTTTGATTTAGTCATATTGGAAATAACCAAGAGATTAGAGACTCTGTTCTAGTAACAGTTGTCTTTACTCCTCCAAAAGGGCGTGCTGTCTTGCTCTGCATGTACCAAACATCTGATGTGATAGCTATCATGTAGGAAGGATGTGGGACTAGTGCTTTGATTTCCTACTGTGTCACCGGGCTGCCCAACATTCTCAGGGTTGGAACAGTCCACCTTTCCCCAGAACAAAGATTCCCGAAAGTGGGGTCTGGCTGATGACTTCAGACAGTATCCATTATAATATTGAGTTAAGGAATTTATAACCTCAGTCTGTTTTCTGTAATGCTTAGTACTGCAGTCTGAAAAATCCAGAAGACCTTTAGTAGATAGCCTTGTCCCAGGAGTTTCTTTGTGGTCAAAGAAAATCTGAAAATCTGTTTTGATGCAATTTTAAAATGTCTGCCTTATCTACACACACTGTTCTAGGTTTAAGAAATACTGATATTCATAGAGATGCCTTACTTGAACTTCAGAGCTGTAGAGTTTCAGCTCTTCTCTTTCTATAGAAAACATTAAAGCAATAGTGTGGTTGTACTCATGTGAGTACTTGCCACGTGGAGCATTCACAAGCATGAAGTTGTGTGCTGTTCTTTGTGACAAAACCTTGAGCTGAATAATTTGTTACACTTCCATGGCTTAAAACTAGTCTCCTGAAAGCACAGTTGCATCTGTGTAAATTCATAGAGTCCCATGAAGTGTAGAAATTACAAAAAATGTCAATCAAGAGATTAAAAGTTAGATTTAAAAAATCTTTCAAATAAGTAGATACAGACTTTCTATTTCCTTTCTGTAGCTGGGAAAAGCATTTCCTGGCAGGGGTGTGAGAACTCTCAGCTACTTTAATTCTTTGCTACTTTTTTTTTTTTTTTGCTTGTGTTATCAATATGTTTGCTCATCCATCAGTATAAATATGTGCTGTTTCTGGGAGGAAGGAGTGAGAACATTGTTTTGTATGTGCAGATTGTAGGATTACAGATATTTACTTCTCTTGGCTCAGTTTGGGCAGAGTACTGTGATTCTTATGTGCAAAAGTATGTTTCTGGTGTTTCAGATTCACTCTTCTATTCATCTTCTTGCTTGAGGATCAGGATCCCTTCAGACTACTGCCTTACATTTTGCTTACAGACATGGTAGTGTACTCAGGAGTTGGAGCAAGCAGGATCCAGATAACTAAAGATACTGCTGATGTGAAATAAAAGTAGGTTTCCTTCATTAACTTTAGGAGGGTAGGATGTTAAAGGCTGTTGCACATTCTACAATGCACTCAGTGTGCAGCAGGAGTCAGATGAATCCACTTGCTGATCTTACTTATATGACATACTAATTTTCCTATCCAACATGAGGAAGAAACTGTGCATCTCATCAGGGAGTGTTTTTTTTGTTTGTTTTTGGTTGTTGGTTGCTTTTTTGGTTTTTTTTTTTTGCTTCATAAGCATTTGCTGTGCTACTCCAGCACTTTTGTGTCTTTTTGAATTTTCCCCAGCTGTCCCCTTAGGGGAACAAATGAGGAAACTGTAGTTTCTCTTTCTTAAACTAGATCCCCTTTTCTAAACTTTGTTTTGAAAAGGTATCAAGTTCTCCCCCACTTCTGTGCCTGCTTCTCAGGGCTGATATGTGTATACCCATGAATTTTCAGAAAACTGAAATAATTTAATGGGACTCTGTACGCTTTATTTTAGACTCAGGCTGCGACTCTGTAACTGATACAGAAACAGAAGACGAGAAAAACTCAGTTTACGCCTGCCAACTTGCCATGAATGAAGAGCACAAATCATCCAAGAACATTGGGGAGCATCTGGTGGTGCAGCCTGATCACATACGCTGTGGGGTAATGTGTGGCCATTTCTTGGGCTGTGTTCTTGTATGCTAGTGCAATGTCTTATGTTACAGTAGAAAGTTTTACAACCTGGGATGTAGTCTCTAATTCATTTTTTGTTCCCTGTCCTCTTAGGCTCCCTCATTGTCTCTGCTTTATAAGCTTGGTTTCCTAGGCCAGGAATAGCTTGGTAATGCAGTGTCGCTTACTGATGGATAGTCTCACCGACGTGGCTGCGTGTCCTCTGTCTTATGAAGCAAGTTCACACTTTTGAGTCTTCATCTTCCATTCTGGTGAGATTTAGTGCAGACAAGTGGAGTAAGGTGACGGTAGTGAGCAGTTAACTCTAGAACCTGGATGCAGTCTAGCATGGCAGTTCTGGTGCTTTTCCTGCAAGTGACTCCAAAGAGCTTCAAGCTTAGCTTCCTATTTGAAAAACAGCTTTTCTTTACTCTGAGATCCTTTCAGATGGAAAACACTAATACCATGGACCCTGAGAGTAGGGTAAGGCACCAATGGCTTCACCTCCTCTGCAGTGTACTTTTCAGTCACTGTGGCTGGGCTTCCATCGCATGGCTTTGTGATGTGGGGCATGAGTGTAGGAGGGACTGATTGTCAGAGGAAATTTCAGTGAACAGGTTAGCAAAGCTTCACGGCAGTGTTACTGCTGCTTTACATTACTTCCTCCTCTATCCCCCTACCAGGGGCACACTCATGCTCCAATGCACTGAAACAAAACTTGTCATTTTTCCCTTGTCCCATGAGTTGGCAAAACGTCTGGATCTTAGTGCTTTTTCTTAAAGCACCAATTAAAGCATGAATTCAGGGAACCTGTGCTTTTACTTAGAATCGACCTTCATGCTTACAGGAAAACTTCTAACAGGAATAAAATCTCAAATTTGGTGGCAACGGCTTGTGTCATATCTTAGTAAAAAATTTTGAAAGCTAAACCATGAGATAAGACCAGAAGTAAACTGGTAATGCCATTGCATGATGGGGAAGGAGGGATGACAGGCTTTCAGTTGACCAGTAGAGCTTCCCTTTCCCTTTGGCAGAGGCTGAGCACAATAAGAACAAAACTGTAAGTCTTATAGATAGGTGAATGGATTTATTGTGCAGTATGTGTGTACCTTGCAGCATGCTGGATTTGTAGCATATTGGAGCCTCTAACAAGAATCACAGATGTTTAGTGCTGGGTTATTTTGATAGTTTCTGAATGTGCCTTAGGTTATAGACATAATCTACTCTCAGCCTGAGGAAAGTAGCTTTCTGTCAGGGTACAGGGAGAACTGACATAAAGGATCAGATGTTTTAGGAAGTGTCCTTGCCTAAACGTTTTGTGTTCCCTCTTTGATGTGTGCAGCTTGATCACAGGATGTTTTGAGAAGTTATCAAACTGCTAAGCTGCTGGACTGATTTAAGCTTTTACAGAATGGATGAATTAACACAAAACTGTATCTATGTGGACTTATTTATTTATTTATTGCATCAACTCTATTTCCTTGTTCATAGCGCTGTTTCCTTTTGTTTTTAATGGGCATCTGTTAGCACATTCACTTCATGTGTGTCCAAAGCTTGGCTGAATGTCCTGGTATCTTTGCTTCCTTACTAGATGAACTTCTCTGGTGCTGGTGCCTGAGCCTATCACCACTAGGTGGCTGGTGGCACTAGTAGTGACAGATATGCCCTATCCCTGGACGTGTTTGGGGCCAAGCTGGATGGGACTCTTGGTAACCTAATCTAGTGGGAGCTGTCTCTGCCCATAGCAAGGGGGTTGAAGCTGGGTAGTCTTTTAAGGTCCCTTCCAACCCAAAATATTCTATCATTCTGTGATGTTAATAAAGTACCCTTTACAATGATACAAAGAAAGATACATCTCCGATAGCACAGCTCCTCAGTGTTTTAAGTTAAGGATAAATTCCTTAACTGGCAAGAAGTGGGTAGGAATGAACTCTAGAACTCACTGTAAGATAGGGTAGTGGAAGAAGACTCACCTCTGTCTTGGATCATTGGATCACTTGTCTGTTACTGCTGGGCTGCTTGCATTGGCCTAGGCAAGGTTTATTATGTTTAGCACGAGTTTGGGGCAAGAAAGTCTTTTCCTTTTTTTTTTTTTCCTTTTTTTTTCAGGTTATTTATTATAATATCCAGTGTAGTAAGCTGTGTGAATCGCTACAAGTCAGGTCTTTGATCTTTAAAATCCTGACTGAATGAGAACTGAGCAATATTACATTGGCGGGGTCAGAAGCTGCAAGGCATGACCTAGGAATCTTCTAGTTTCAGAGCTGAGAACCTGTTCCAGAAATTCACTTTCATAATTCACATAAGTAGATGTTAGACATGTTTTGGGCCACAATTAAAGACTTGAAATGTGATAAAGTATTGGAGTTATTTAATGTCATATCTACTTTCTTAAAAGCAGAGCCAGTGAGAATTTTACAAACCTGAAATTTTAGTCTTTGAAAGTTCAGGTTGAAGACACATGCTACAAGGTAGGAAAAAATAAGAGAAATTGGATAAAGCTTCTGCAAGTCCTTTAATCTCCAGAACATATTCATTTTAAGCTCCTTTCTTTGTTTCACTATAGAACAGCCCTGTGCTGCTTGAAGGATGAGGTTGCTGTGCTTGAAACAAAGTCAGTTTTTAAATAGCATCACAGAGTTTTCATCAGCTTAATGTTCTGTATTTGTGCTACTGCAAAATGTAACAGAAGCCACCTGACCAGTTATTCCATAACTGGAAGTTATTACTGAAAATCACTCAGGATTGTGGAAATTTCAGACTAACTTGCGTTTTAGTCATGATAACAACAGAATCTCTGGAAAATGGGCTTTAAAGTGTTCTTGTAAACCTGTATTTTCTAATGTCTTTTCTCTTAGGTACAGACCACTGTTTATATTATCATGAAATGTAGACTAGATGACAAAGTGAAAACTGAAGTCGAATTCTCTCCAGAGAACTCATCATCTGTGCGTGTGCTGGCTAAGTTGGAGAATGAATACACAATATCTGTGGAGGCTCCAAGTAAGATGGGTTGAGAGTTTCCCACTTCCCCACCCCTCACTGCATCTCTTCTCTCCCAGTCTGCCTGTCCTGAAAAATATCAGAGGGGTAAGGGTAGAGACTGCAATGTGGGTAACAGTGGGACCGGGAAATCTTGGACTTGTGTTCTTGTCTGTGCTACTTTTGTGGTGTGGAACTGAGGAGCTGCTTGAAATCTGTTTTCCCAGCAGCAGTGTCATGATTGCGGTGTGGAAGCACCTTAGTGGAAATTTTGCAGGCAGGTGACATTACGTAAAGTGCTTTGAAGTTAGCTGGGTTAGTATTATAGTCATGTTAGTGTTCACAGGCACCATGAGAAGATAAGTGTGGGTAAATAATTGCTTATGGTACTTTTTTAATGTTTAATGATCTCTGTGTGAGCTGAACTGTTTAACCTGACTTGCTTTTTTATTCAGTTATGTTCTGTCACTCTGGATATTTATATTTACATAAGCTTACTTTGTCTAAGCTTTAGGTTCACTAAACTTTAAGGGCAAGGTTTTTGAGCCCTACAGACTGATAACAGTTTCCCAGGATGATTTTATTTAATCTACTTTGGTCTGTCCTGTTGAAGAGCAAATATACTATGTATAGGAATAGAGAGACTAATAGTCGTTATAGCAAAGACTCTTGTAAAGACTGTCAAGTGCGTGGCTTTAAAGAAGGCAACCAAAGTCACATGAAAATGTTTAGCTTAATCTGTTCTAAATCAAGACTTTGGATCTAACCACCTGAAAACTAGCTTACATGGCTTCCAGCATGGAAGGATGCAGAACTGTTGGAGTGGAGCGTTTCCCTTGCCTGTTCTTAATGATTTCTTCTCTTCCCTTTCAAAGATTTAACTTCTGGGAAAGTGCCTCTGCATATATATTCAGGGGACTTGATGGTGGGAGAAACAAGTGTCACCTATCATACTGATATGGAGGAAATCAGCAGTCTGTTGGCTAATGCAGCCAACCCAGTGCAATTCATGTGCCAGGTAAAAACTCTAGCAAACAGCTGGAACATGGCTTTTCTCAGAAACTGGATATGTGAATGTAAGCAAGAGTGCTTGCCACAAGGTAGCTCTTTTGAAATGAAGAAACAGTTTTTTAGGGACTTTCTCATAGCCCTGGTGTCCCTGTTTAGACCTTGATTTGAGAAGAATGGAATGACAAACTTGATGCAAGTCAAATTATTACAGATGTTTGGATATTTGAACCAAAGGGTTTTTGAAGAAGATGTGATGATAACTGATTCAAACTTTGTGAGTTAAGCAGGATAAAATAAAAGTATTTGTTTATTCTTAGCTCTTACTTGTTTAAAGCCTATCCTTAATTCTCATATGACATTTTGCAGTTAGGGTAGCTGAGCCCTCTTATAGAGTAAAACTTATACAAATGTGTTCTCCAAGTCTGTTGCCTTTACTCCCTGCCTGCATGTCCCTATTAGCTGTGTGACAGAAACCTGTAGAGTAGTGTTGATCACCAGTGCACCTTTGGCAAAGAATTTCTCCCTCACTTCCTTTTAAGTTCAACTTAATAAGCATTTATTACTGGGCTTTGCTCCTACCTGGGGAGTAGGCATGCTCCACAGTCTTTGGCTAAGAACCAGTCAAAACCCAGAATGTACACCAGGGCAATTCAAAGCTGATATATTTGTACTTAAAGCAGTAGCAATACTTCATTGGAATGGTGAGATTATATCCATCAAGGTAGTAGGAAGTAAGTCTTCTGTGCTTCCAATTGTGGGAATTACTTTCTTCTTGTACTCTTCTTGTGGAGTGCATAGTTCTCATCTGTTCAGATTAACGATCTTCTGTTTCTGGACAAAGAAATTCTTTGTGTTCCTTCCTTACTCTAAACAGTTCCACCTTATGTGTTTATGCTTAGTTTTTTTTTTTCCTATATGTACTACATAAATAAAACTTAATACATAACCATGTAAGTCTCATCTTAAATAAATCTACATAATTCCACAACCAAAATCACTTTCCATCTATCTCTAGGCCTTTAAAATTGTTCCATACAGCATAGAAGCTCTGGACAAACTGTTGACTGAGTCACTGAAGAAGAATATTCCCGCCAGTGGCTTACACTTGTTTGGAATCAACCAGCTGGAAGAAGATGATATGACAACAAGTAAGTTGAAAGATTTTTGCTTTCTTTTTAAAATTCATATCTATAGACCGTTTTTACTTTGGAGCACCTGTAGCTCATGGTTCCTGGATAGGCTGTCTGAAAAAGTCTTAAATCTTAGCCAGGTAGCTAAATTTAAGATGCCTATAGAGGGAGAATTGCACATAGTTGTGTGATCCTTCTTTGTTACATATTGCATCAGTTTCTTATAGTTTGACAGATGCGGCTATGTGGACAGCTTCAGCCACAACTGAAGTAAAAAGGTAGTGCTCCCCAGAATGTCTCACTTGTTCTCCTGGTTCCATGTGGCTTTTCTCCCAGTCCAGTCCTTTTCTAACCTTGTGAATCTGTTCTAAGGTGCATAGTGGGTAGTTGGATCAGTGTGTTACCATGATGCGGTTGCCTTACAGCAGCTGGAAATTAGTGGAATCATGATCTAAGAGGTCCTTCCAAACCTCTGATCCTATCTACATTTGGCAAATATAGTGCCAGATTCCCTGCTAAAATCATAAGATTCAGACCCGGAGGTGTGCTAGATACCCTAGCTACTCCACTTGTGCAAAGTTAGCTCTGTTTTAAAAACAATATATGTAATTCTCAGGGTTTCAGGTGTACTTCAGTCAGTGTGTTTGCTAGGATGTTTGTTTCTCATTTACTGTCTTTGTTGCTGCTGGAGAAAAACTTAGATTCTAACAGGCTTCTGTTCTCACAGATCAAAGGGATGAGGAGTTGCCAACGCTGCTTCACTTTTCTGCAAGATACGGGCTGAAAAACCTTACTGCTTTGCTGCTGACATGCCCTGGAGCACTGCAGGCCTACAGTGTAGCCAACAAATATGGTCACTATCCGAACACGATAGCGGAAAAGCATGGCTTTAAGGACCTCCGACAATTTATTGATGAATACGTGGTAAGAAGGAGCAGCATTCTTCTACATTGTCCTACAGCAAGTGTGAAAATCAAACTTGGCACTGAAAGTGGTGTGTGTGAGGAATACTGAGGTAGTAAAGGGTTCAGGGTGATGCGGTAGGGTGTAGGAGGCAGATGTACAGCCACCATGAAAGCTTCTCTGCTTGAGGATTGATTTCATCTCTGGAGCCAGGAAAATTCATAGGGGAAAGAACAAAAAAAGATGGAATCAGAGCCTGCTATGCTGGATTTCCTTGTCATTCATCCATCCAATGATGTTTCTGCAGGCTCATGGTTCCTGATGTACATTTCTAACCTCCTGATCTTGGCAAAACTGCAGCCCCTTCCTCTCCCTCCGTGTGAGAAATTTATAAGAGTTCTGCTGTCCTGTGAATCGAAAGTTGTTGGTATTACTTGAGCAGCTGACTTCTATGAGGTTTCCTGTTAGTTTCAGAGAAAAGGGTGGTCTGTATACTCCCACTAGGTGTTACATTCTACTGCTACTGCCAAAAAGCTGAAACTAAAACTAGTTAGCAGAGTTAAAATTTGTTTTCTTGTAAGTGCTCTGCATGTGGCAAAACTCCCTTTATTGTAAGCTACGTTTACTCCAAAATAGCCATTGATAACCCTTTGTAATTTTAGAATGAACTTTCTTGTATTCTAGGAGATTGTGGATGTCAAGTAGAAAATGAAACTGAGGGGCAGAAAGGCAGTAGTGGTTATTCAGAATAGGTCAGCATCTCCTTGTTTCACCTTAATTATCTGCCATTACAACTTAGATCATGGAGGCTGGCCCTAAACAACTGTAGTGTGGATTTAGCTCCTATGAGAAGCCTTAGTCTTTGGGAGTGGAGTGTTCTTAGAAGGCTTTTTCCACTAGCGGTGGGATAGTAATGTATTTTGCTTTGTGTTTATTCTCCAGATTCTTTATTTTTTTTTTTCCTCCTTTGACTTTTCTTTTCAGGAAACTGCAGATATGCTGAAGAGTCATATTAAGGAAGAGCTGATGCAAGGCGAAGAGGATGAGTCTGTTTATGAGTCCATGGCTCATCTTTCTACTGACCTGTTAATGAAATGTTCCTTAAACCCAGGTTCTGATGAAGAGCTTTATGAATCTATGGCTGGATTTGTCCCTGGTGCCCCAGAAGACCTTTGTATGTATAATCACTACGATATTCCGGGCTTAAAAACCTCAGTTGCTCTGTCTCTCTCATATTTAATATGATCCTGGTTGAGTTTCAAGAGTAAAGGCTGGTTATAGTTTTTCCATTGTAAGGACATCAAACTCCAGTTTTGATGTTGGCTGGTTGTAGCGAAAATGCTGAGTTACATCTTGTAGCAGAAATTGAGCACCTGGTGGAAGGCAGGGCCAATCCAGGGGAGCTCAGGTGCATGCAATGCTCCTCAGTGACTGGAAGGGGTGGAGCCAGGATCCACCCCTTACAGACCTCATGTAAAGGTTGGCAGTGGAGGCCTAGGGTATTTCTTTGGAGATCCTTGCATACCAGCGGCCTTCTGAAGATAAGCAGCTTCTTTCCTTTACTTTTGTGCCTACTGCTGTTACATTTAAGCAAATCTGCAGCCTGGGATCCTGCTGCTCTGCTGTCATTGCTGTACTTTCCATCGTGTTACACTGGCTTATAAAATTACAGAATCACAGAATCACGGAATGACCCGGGTTGGAAGGGACCTCAAGGATCATGTAGTTCCAACCCCCCTGCCTAACAGGGCCACCAAACATACACCTTTACTAGATCAGGTTGCCCAGAGCCCTGTCCAACCTGGTCTTGAACACCTCCAAGGACGGGGCATCCACAACCTCCCTGGGCAGCCTATTCCAGGACCTAACCACTCTCCTAGTAAAGAACTTCCCCCTAATTTCCCCTAGTCCTGCTATTATCAGCCCTTTCGAAGAGTTTACTCCCCTCCTGGGAGTAAGTTCCCTTCAGGTATTGAAAGGCTGCAATGAGGTCACCCCGCAACCTTCTCTTCTCCAGGCTGAACAAACCCAACTCCCTCAGCCTGTCCTCATAGGGGAGGTGCTCCAGTCCCCTGATCATCTTCGTGGCCCTCCTCTGGACCCTTTCCAAAATCTCCATGTCTTTTTTGTACTGAGGGCTCCACACCTGGACACAGTACTCCAGATGGGGACTCACAAGAGCAGAGTAGAGAGGGACAATCACCTCCCTATCCCTGCTGACCACCCCTCTCCTGATGGAGCCCAGGATCCCATTTGCTTTCCGGGCTGCCAGAGCGCACTGCTGGCTCATGTTAAGTTTCTCATCTATCAGGACCCCTAGGTCTTTCTCTGCCGAGCTGCTCTCAAGGACAACTCCTCCCAGCCTGTATAGTAGGTGCCTGGGGTTCTTCCAGCCCAAGTGCAAAACCTTGCACTTTGCCGTGTTGAACCTCATTAGGTTCACCCGAGCCCAGCTTTCCAGCCTGTCAAGGTCCCTCTGAATGGCATCCGTTCCCTCCACCGTATCGACTGCACCACTCAGCTTGGTGTCATCAGCAAACTTGCTGAAGATTCACTCCATTCCCTCATCGATGTCATCAATTGCTCAAAGGCTTTAGAGATTACAAGATCAACAGCTGTTTCCCCATCTCCGAATGGGATTCACAGACTAATCCTGAAGAAGAGAAAAGTATGCTTAATACCACTAAGACCAACTTGTTGTCTTCCATTTCTGGGACATACAAAAATCCTAGAGACTGTGAAATGGGTATTCCTTTCTTTCATGGATGCAAATCACACGGTCTCTGAAAGTCTAGTTGAAAACTGGTAAATTACAATATGACATTCTGTCAAACAAGGTACACTAAGTTTAAAAGCTCAGGTAGAGAGATTTTCCTGCCCTCACTTACTGTGGCAGATCTTAGAAAGGAATGTGGCTGGCATTTTGGATGGAGTACACCAAGAACAGCATGCTTGGCTGATGGGCATGGAGAAGAAGAGCTAACACACGTCTGCCTATGGATGGGAAAAGTTGTGTAGTCAGCCTCAGTCAGGCAAGTCCAGGGTCTCCTCAGCAGGAAAGTCCAGCAGACTGCTGCTCTTTGAGGAGCCTTCTGCAAGTACAGGCACATCAGCAGGATATGATGGAGGTTTCCAGGGTCAGCAACAGAAAGTTCTCCTGGTGTATACACATGCTGTAAGTTCTGCAGAACTAGTGAGACTGGAAAGGTAAAAACCCAAACTTGCCCCTGAAATAGATATTTATGGTTTCTGTGCTGGAAAGCATGGCTAAATGAGTCTGTTTCAAAATACTGAGCAAGTGTTCTATGTGGCTCAGTAAGAGAAAGAAGAGTACCTTGCTTTTTTCTGGGGTTCTCCTCAGGGTATTGCTACTGTGGGAGTATCTTTGCCACCTTCCAGTCAGGAGTATTTTACAGAAAATATCTGTATTTCTTATGTAGCCTATTAATCTTTGCCTGATTGATATTTACAACTTATCCAAATAGTGCTTAAAATTTTACCTGTATTGTAACAGATAAGTTTAAATTGGCACAGTGCTCCAATACTGGTTCTCTCAAAGTGGGAGATTTTCACCATTTTTTAGAACACCAGCAAAGAAGCCAAAGCCCACTGAAATTGGTAGGGGTGCTGGCTAGCTTAGGACTCATTCAGGTAGGATCAGGTAGGATCACAAATTAAAACTTCAAGATTTGTACTGACTTAATTTCTGGGGGATGGAAAAACTCCCTAGGAAATTGTAAACATCTGCTGCTGAAGTACTTTCTGCAGGTCGGAGTAGTCCTTATGTAAGTACTTATCGCTGTCGCACAGAGGAAAATACCTGGGCTGTTTTAAATGTGGACATACTGTGGCAGCATGCCCATTTGTTGTAATTAGAATGTGGTTCCATGAGTTTTTTGGAGACTGATCAAAGAAAGGTTGGTAACATTCAGTTTGCCTAGCAGAAGCTGATTCGAAAAGAAAGAGCCATTGTAATGAGGAAAGTAGTAGCAAATACTTAGACACCAGAATGTTCTGCCAGTTCTTACATTCTTCATCCCACTTCATTTCTTTTAATGTATTTTTGGTTTTCTGTCTGCACTTGGTTCTGGGGAAACATTTGCAGAGGAAGTGCAGAATCTACAAAAGGACCAATTTTGTTTAAACTGATGCTGCAGAGAGTTGCATGCTGCTGTTGAGGGTTGCTAGTGGTCCCGTAAGTTTTGTGTGGGTCTTAGTGGCCTGAGCAGTGCAAATCAGAAAGTAGTCCTAACTTGGAACTTAGCAGTTCCTGCTGTTACCTTGTTTGCTGTTTTTTAAACAAACGAGATTGAATTGCCTCATTAAATTCCTTATCAACTGTAATCATTCCTACTTCAGAAGAGCACTTCCCTTTTATTACCCTTTTCGAATACTCACAATGTCAAACAACTTTCTTGAATATGATTGGAATTTGCTCTAAGCTGGTGCAGATCACGGGTAAATATCATTTAGCTGAGTCATTTACAGACTGTAACAAACAACAGCTGAATAGCAAGAAGGGAAAGTGATCTATATCATATCAATCTTGTAGTATAAACTACATCAGATAAAATGCTTTACTTTTTCTGCTTTCCCCTCACCAGAATCTCCTGAATGTTACAATATAGTATTTGTGAGTAGTCTAGAGCTCCACACAGATGAGTGGGATCTAAGTGCAAGGACTCTAGAAAATGCTGAAAACCTTGGTGATTCATATGAAGATTGAACTGCCAGGTTTCTCTGTGTGTATTCAGTGTCTGAAGCACCTTGAGCAAAAGGATTACTGCAGAGAGTACAGAGTGATAGCACTTTTAATCTTCTCTTGCATTTCTTTGCTGACTTACGTTTGATAAGTCAGCTTAGTAGGTAAGGCTTGTTGTTGGTAAGGTAGGTTGTTATGTAGGTAAGGTTGTAGTAGGTAGTAGGTAAGGTTGTTGTTATGACATTTTACTTGAGGAAACATTTGGATTGCATTTTGTCTATGCGAGGCCAGTTGCTGACAGTGGCAAATCCTGGTGGGAATGAGTCACTCATGACATTGTTTCCCTATCTATGAACTCTGTGGACATTCAAACGAAGAGAGTTTGAGTTTCATCCTTTATCCTTGGGAGTTTCAGCTAAATAAAATACATTGTCCTGTAACTTGCAGAGCTCCAATGCCTAAAAATTAGGTAGTTGTGATGTCCTTGCTCCCTCCCCCACTATTTTTATTCTCTTAAGACCGAGTTTTTGACACTGTCCTCATTTGTTGTTTTTTTTTTTCTGTAGTTAATGCCAGAAACAGCAGCCTCATTGTTTTCCTTGAGCAAACTGAGGCAACAGTGCAGCAAAATATTAACTATCTGTAAAGTTCAGGGGTGTAATTTATACCAACACATTGAAACCTTTGTCTTACATAAAGGATAGCTTTGTGTAAAGAGGCAGCTTTCTTCTTGTGCAGAAATACCAAACTCCTATTGTTTAAAAAAATTTAAAGGGAGAAGGATATAACCTTTTATTACATGGTGTGCATGCTTATGTATTTTAGCTCAAGCAAGGGGTCAATAGGTCATAATGCATCTTCTATACATTTCTCTGTTTGCAAGTTACTTGAGCTCGCTTCTGAAATCTTAAGCCGTGCAAAGGGAAACTAAAAGTCTCTTTGAAGAAAAATATTTTAGTTATTAAATTCTGAAGACTGACATCCAGAACCTCTAGCTCACTCTTCCCACTGGCCCTTCAGAGCAACATTACCTGCAGAAAGAAATCCTTAGCATCTGCTTGGAGCCTTGTCAGAAGTTCTCACCAAGCAATGTTAGTCACCTCTATTTTCTTCAAGTATAAGTGGCAGACTGCTGGCAAAAATTTGTGTGAAGTGGGCTTCAATTATTTGCAATTTATATTAAAGGCAATTTATTGAGCCTTTACAGGCAAGAGTCTGGTCAGTTGTCTGCTGTGGTTTTTGATGTTCACTATAAAATGAAAATCCAGTCAGAATTGTCATGTCATTTTGTATGACATTGATTATGTCCTTAAGCACATTGAACAACAGGCTCATTGGTCTGATTTTTCTTTTTCAGATGTAGAAATGCTTCAGTCCAAGGCAGACACTCCAATTTCTGGAGATGAAATCTCTCTAACTGTGAAAGACTCAATGCTCCGCAAGTTTTTAGAAGGTGAGACCTGTTTGGAGAGGAGGGGAGCAGCACAGATGGAACAATTGAATGGAACTTGAGAATTGTTCTTGATTTGTTAAGACAGGAGCTAGTCCTCACTATTTGACACAGACAGCCTTGCTTTAGTGGGTACTGATGAAATGTAATAGTAAGAGCATCCTGTGAAGCTCCTGAGGTGACTTGACTTGTGTGGTGTGTGTCTTACCATGAAAGATGACTGACATCTTGTCCAATCTCTGCTTATCAGTGAGTACAAGCACACAGTTGATATCTGTCCAGAAACGGCAGTTTTTGTCCATCTTTGTAAAGGGAATTAACTCTGTCTTGATGCTCATGCAGGTTCACCTCATGGGCAGGGCCTGAGTATAAGGTGGAGCAGCATTAGCTAGTGATGAATTTTAATGCGGACGCTTTATTCACAAGTCAGTCTATTTAAAAATGGCAGTCTGGAAAATGGAAAAGAAATTCTGGTTCCCAAACATGCCCTGGGCTATCCCCCTTTGCATGCCTTGGTCATCCAAGCCTTTCCCAATTCACCAGGTTCCATGGGATCCAGACTCGCTTTTCATGGGTTACCCAGCTGCACTCAGAGCAACATTAAAACTGTGTCTTTTGATATATTGTTCTATTTCCCCTGCCAGCACTGATACTCTGGCAGTTTCATTGCATTAATTTAGCTAGGTGTACAGCAGCACTGAAGGCAAATAAGTCCAATGACTAGGTTATTCACTTATGACCTGGTAACAGTGCAGTTAGTTAGTCCAAGGGCTCTTGATTGTCTCAATCTCAAGCCGATCATTTCCCAACATCCAAATGCATGAAACTGACTTTTAAGTTAGATATGACAACATTTGATTTTGCAGGGAGGTTAGTGAGAACAGAATAGGGGTGACAAATGTGGTGTAGTAGAAGCTGGGTCTCTTAAGTGCAGATGCAAGCAGCCAGCTCTCTCTGAGTTCTGTTTTTCCTCAAGTCAAATAAACTGTCAGCTGGTTGTGATCGTTTCAGAAATGAGAAGAATTCCCTCTAATGTTCTGTAGACAGCCACAAGTAACTTTTGGAAATCAGTGCTCTATTTGATTTGTTAACTACTGTCTGTTAATGAACTGGAACTTAGGATGTTCCTGGTTATCAGTGCCAGTATTAATTCTTACATCAATTTTTAGACTTTCCCCTGTGGTTTCTTTACCAAAGCACACAGTATAAGCTTAGTAGCAAATGCTTACATGCTACTAGGTATTAATGACTTTATGGAATCCCGTCTTGAAGGTCTTTGGCATTGTAATTCACTGCAAAACTGGGTATTTTTTTCCCGAGAAATGACCAGGTTGGTAAAAATATGATACATTCCACATCTGGAAGGATCCAATTTTCAGTGAAGTGGACAAGTTATTTTTCTTACAAGCCTTTCTATGTTGTAGGTGGTAGCATGGATGCACCAGATTCTGGGGAAGGAGTTTCCCAGCAGTATGGTGAAGATCTGTATTACTCAGTGGAAAAAGATACTTTTCCCCAGGAAATGGCTAGCAGACCTCCAGTTCCTGTTCCAAGACCAGAATCCAGCTCTCCACAGCCAGACAATGAGCTGTACATCTCCAAAGGTGAGTTGGGTACCAGGATCTTTACCAGTCATCTTTAGAATGGTGTTGACATAGGCTCCAGTTACCAAATACGCACCAAGAAAATCTACTCAGTGTTTCTGTGACCCTTTGATTATTTCTCTCTCAACCATAGGATCTGGATTACCTTTGGGATCTTGTTCCTGTTTTTCATTTTCTGCTTACTCTGAAAATGTGGAGTTGTTATATCCTGAGGTTCTTGGCCTGAGATTGCTCTTACTGAAAACATTATGATGACAGATTGCTGCTGGGCAGCATGAACAAATCTGACTAAACATGAAAGATTTTGGTATTGTGAGGATATGGCCAAGCTATTAAATTGAGAACATGCTGCCCTGCAATGATATCATTGGTTCCATGGCATTTACGTAGGACAGTACCTCATTACATTCAGTGATTCTGTGATTCTGAATTGAAACTAAGGAAAACTGTTTCTCTTAGTTACCTAGGCCCTTTGTGAAAATTGTCATATTCCACAAACACACTAACAAGAACTCTAGTTGAGTGTGGAAAAGTAATTTCAGTGACTCCTCCTCCTCACCATTACATTACTGTAGGAAGGTATTTCCAGAAGTCTCTTAGAGGTGACTGAGCTAAATTCTTTGAATATGACAGAAGGGGAGTATTACTGTACAGATCATTATTCTGTTTTCTCTAGTAGTCTTAGTAGGGTTCAGTAGGAGCTTAACAGAAGCTGTAATGCAATGCAGAATTTAGAATGCTTACCCTATTCATCCTGATACTTGACTTCCTGACTTGTGATAAGTGTCTAAAGATTGTTTTTCAGTTTTTGCACAGAAAGCTCAAAGACCTGAGAATCTCTATGTCCCTAGAGGAAAGGTGAGGAAAGGTAAGTCAGAAGTTCATCCTAAATATCTTTCAAGTAATCCAAAAGCAAATCTGCTGAGGTAGTGTTGTTCAAATGAGATGTGTATGTGACAGAACAGACTGTCTTATAAGACTGGGGAGATAACAGTCCTAAATTAATGACTTGGCCTTATGTTACACTGCTAACTTTTACATCTGCAGAGTGTGAGGAGTACTCTTTTATCTCATACAGTATGTATCTGTCTCAGCTTTTATCCTCAAATACGATTTTAATGATATTCAAAGTCCATTTTTGTTTTGACCCATATTGCTTCATGGAGCTGATACTCTACTCCTGGCCTTGTGGATATAGTCACTGCCCGCTGATCGTTACTTCCTGGGATTTAACCTGTAGTGCCCTGCCTCCCACTGATCTTTATGCTCCAGAATTATGACCTTGCTCTTTAACTTCGAATCCAGTTCATTGTCAAAGTGCTTAGGAACCTAATTTGATCTTTTATCTCCTGTGTTAGGTACTCCTTTTTTAATGTTGTAAATCAGATTAAAAATAACCAGCATCAGTAGGATGAGCTTTCAGCTGTTGGAGTTACATTGCACAGATTAAGAAGTCTAGCTTTGTGATTGCAAATGTGAAACACTCTTTTATGGGTTACTGAGGGGAGAGATACTTTTGAGATGAGGAAACGAGTGCTTTAAGGAGGGTCTTTTGTGCTGTTCACTTAAATTTATTTTATTTTAAGCATAGAGATTATCTCTAGGACGTATTTATGCACAGTACTACCTCCCAGGCATTTAGCCTTGATAAATGTTGTCAGGACAGCACAAAGACACACAGACAAAATGCTCTTCTGGTTAGTGAAACATTCAGACTGTAATAGGGCATCCAGGCTGCTTGAATTGCTTTCTATTCAGCAAGGAGGGCAGATAACACAAGCTCAGTGATATTTTTTTCTCTCTTCAGAAACGATGGTCAGGCCTGTTAGAGACCTGTCTCAATCAAGTATATACGATCCATTTGCTGGAATGAAAACTCCAGGTCAACGGCAGCTGATCACATTACAAGAACAAGTGAAAATGGGCATACTCAATGTTGATGAAGCTGTACTTCACTTTAAGGAGTGGCAGCTGAACCAGAAGAAGAGATCAGAATCATTCCGTTTCCAGCAGGTACTGGTTTATTCCACTGTTTAAGAAATACAATGATCTCCCTAAGCATATATCCTAAGCATTTCAGTGTAGGTACACTACTTTCCAGGTTGGAGCAGGAGGGCTCCTCACTGTCCCCTCACTAGCAGGGTTTTCTTCTGACTTTGAGGGGCTGTTCCATGAAGCAGCAAGCAAATAGCTGTTTTATAGTTGTTTGTCTTGTAGTAATAATTTGTCTTTCTAAGATGGAGTACGCTAGGAATCAGGCACAAACCAGATGACGAAATCACCTTTCTTTCCACCTAGCACCTACTTGCTGGCAGGGACTTCTGTGAATGACCACTCTGCTTGTCAGTTGCTATCCATTTCAGATCAATGAAGACTCTGTCCCAGATGGTGTATTGCCATTAAACTCCTGTCCTGTAAATGGACTGATGCTTCCTCATATCATTTGAAAAGCTTTGCTTGATGGCTTTCATTCCTGCAGCATCCAGAACTGCCTGTTCTTTGTAGCTGGGCAAAGTCTAGTGAAAGTGCTGTGGTTGAATGAGGAAATCATTCAACTGTTGGCAGCAGCAATGCAATGACTGGTGGAACTAGCAGTCACATTTTCAGGTTTTTGTTATCTCGTTAGTGTGGAGTTCCCTCTTTGAAAGCATTCCCTGCTTCTTTTGGAGCCTTGTGGTACCTTGTGTTCCTTCTGTTTCTCTGCCTGTTCAGGGATTCTCTCACTTTCACTTATGTATTTATTTCTCTGCTATAAAAGCTGTCTTACAGTAAGGAGCGGAGAGTTAATAAGGTGGTGTGTAAATAAACTTTGTTCCCAATTATATTTACAGGTGAGCCTTCTTGCTTTATTGGGGGACACCCCAATTCTCTCAATTGCCCATCATTCTCTGATGTATGGAAATCTGTCCCCACAGTCAGGATTATCTTTGTTAGTACAGAAAGGACTGTGCAGTTACTTGAACCTGTGTCCTGTCTCTGTGCTAGTGTAACAGTGGAGACAAAATACAGATATGTTCTAAACCCAGTATGCTTCTTATCTGCAACTCTATCTGATCTGTGAACTTGACCTGAAAGTATACAACATCTGAAAAAAAGAACTTGGCTTCTGAAAGGCACACAGGGATTTCTGAAGATAATAGATTAAAACTTGTTGACATAGTTTGGACTTCATCTGGGTTTAGCAAGCTTTGTTATGGATTGGTTGTGAACTTAGCTTAAGTATGTTACTTCATTGTCAGAAAACTGTTCATTCGCCTTTGTCCAAAGCCCTGAAAAGAATATTTTGTGATCTTTTAGGAAAATCTGAAACGGCTACGAGACAGCATAACCAGGAGGCAAATGGAGAAGCAAAAATCAGGGAAAAGTGCAGGTAACAGTCTCTGATCTTGAAATTCTCTGGTAGTGAAGCAGTGGAAAACACCAACAGATTCTTAAGGCAGAAATGTCTCCATATTGTAATTGTGATATATTGATACTCACATCTGTGTGCCTGTTGCTAAAAAAAGATGAATCTGCTTTACCTTCTCAGTTTCCCAGGCCGAGAAAATGACGTCCACATCTGTGGAGTGAATCTTGATTCATACATGTACAATTACGATCATTTTTATGTGACTGTTTAACTTCGTTTTGGAATGTGAAGCTATCTCAGAGGTTAGACCCAGTAGATCATTCTGAACTCTTTGCTCTCATTTTGCCCTCCAGATCTGGAAATTACAGTACCCATTCGACATTCTCATAATACTTTGGGGAAACCAGAATGTGGCATATATGAGTATACCCCAAGGAAAAACATATTCCCACCAAAAAAGGAGCTAAAGCGAGGAGACTGGAAAACGGAAAGCACATCCAGCACAACAAGTAAGCAAACTCTGAGTGTCACCCCCTCTCTGCAGGAAGGCTGGGCAGAAAATATTTCCCCAGCATGAGTCTGGAAGCCAGCTCATGATTCACAACTTTTGTTGCTGAATCCTAGTGCTGACACTGGCACCCTGAAGTATGCATGCCAACTGATTTCAAAGCAGTAAAAGCAACTCCAGGTTCATCAAGGGATTTAGGTACACATGTTGTGCATGAATATCTACAGGAGGAAAACCTGAAAGCTGGGCAAAATGTTTTCCTTGAGCCTTCTGAAGAAAGAAATAGTCTCCAAAATCAGTTCTTAAAAGTAGATGACAGCTGCTTTCATAGGAGGAAAAAAAAAAAAATCCCTTGCTGTTACTCCCAGCAGGAAATGTGCTGTTCTGTTCTGGCCATATTGCAGGCCAGAAATAGATCTCTACTTGTAATTTTCTCAAATGTTACAGATAAAGGGCAGCATTTCTCATTGATTTCTCTGGGACCCAAGCTTTTGAGTGATTTGGATGATCTGGACATATTTATTATATTTGCATTTTATGAAATTTAACCATGCAAATGAAATTCCTGCATTCTCACAGATTCTGCAGATTGAGCACAGAAAGCTCATTCAGTTATTCAAAAAATTATTGTGATGATACCCTTAGCCATGTAGCTCTATGCAGTTATGGACATGGGGACTGATAATTTGAATACACATAAAAGTTGAATGTGTAACAGTTGTGAAAATATTTACCTGATCTGCAGTTTGATATTGGCACCGGACCCTTTCAGTTAGATTATGGCCATGTATTTAACCAGAAGCCTGGACCTTGGCAGTGGAGAAATCTGCCAGAAAGTTAGATCTGAAGGGTTTGGCCCAGTGATCAGTGTTGTAGGAAATGCAATCATTTCAATCTTGAACATGTGAAAAATAACAGTGGAAACGACTTTAACTAAGCAAGTATTAAGAGGTACAGATGAGATTATGAGGAATAATGTGTGGTGTGCAGTAAAATCACAAGGACCTAATAAACCATTTTTCTTTTGCTTACTAACCCTAGGTAGTGCAAGCAACCGCTCCAGTACTCGGAGCATACTGAGTGTCAGCAGTGGGATGGAAGGGGACAGTGAGGTAAGCTCTCAGCTATGTGTACTCACTGGTCTTTAAATACATGGCTTTGCTTTTATTTTTTTATAGGAAAAAAAAGTTTTTAGCAATAGCAGTGTATTTTCATAAATTTCAAAATGTTTTCTTGGGCAGCTAATAAAAACCAAATTCTGCTGGTCTGCAGTCTGTTGTACAACTCCTCTGCTGCTTCTGTCCTGATTAGATGCTTCTGAACCACACTTCATTCCATTGGTACCAACCATTTTGATGTTCTGCTACTGAAAGTGACTCCCAAAAAATCTGGGTCTAATTTGTAATCTTATTTCACAGAATTCAGTACATAGGCATGTTACTGATAGCACATCTGTCTTTATTTTCAATTGTGTTGATGCTATGTCTGCATACACTAACTGGTCCAGTCCTGAAGCATGTGCTAACTTGGACACTAAGGAAAACGTGTACTTTAGAGACAAATTGTTTCAGAAGCACTTGCATATTGAGATTTTGTTGTTGGTTTCTTTTTGATAGGACAACGAAGTCTCAGAAGCAAGCAGAAGCCGTAGCCCTATCCACAGTCAAGCAGAAAGGCTGCCTCTCCCTCTGCCTGAAAGGCCTCCCAGAGTGCCCCCTCGAGGTGCAAGCAGGTAAGTAAAGCTAACGGGGAGCTCAAACATGAGCTTTCAGTGAATCAGTACAGAAGAAGTGAAAGTCTTTTCAACAAAGTCTGCCAAAATGCTATTTGTAAACAAGCACTACTAAGCAACTGTAAGATCGATTCTTCCTTCTTGTCTGCAATACTTGATGGAATGAGTTTCCTGTTGGTAACCTGCCTATTGCAGTGCTGTCACTGTGGTTCTCACACATCCAATGGTGAACAGTGCTACAGATGCATGCAGAGCTTGCCACAGTGAGACAGACCTAGCTCAACTAGCATCCTGTGCCTGGCAGAGCTGGGATTCCTGATCCTCCTGAGTAGATCCTCTCAGAACAAACTAATTGCAAAGCAGGGGAAGTTCCCTTCCAGCATTTCTTTGGAATTATTTTTTCTTTATAAATTCAGATCTGGACTTCAGTAAGGCTGTTGATGCAGTACCCCACAACATCCTTCTCTACAAATTGGAAAGATATGGATTGCTTAGTGGATGAGATCTGGCTGCAGGATCAAATCCAAAGAGTGGAGGTCAATGGCTCCACGTCTGAATGGATATCAGTGATGAGTGGTGTCCCTCACGGGTTAGTGCTGGGACTGATATTCTTTAATATCTTCATTAGTGACACTGATGGTGGGGTCGACTGTACCCTCAGCAAGTTTGCCAATGACAGCAAGCTGTGGGGAGTGCAGTGGGCACACCAGTCAGATGGGATACCATCCAGAGAAACCTGGACGGACTTGAGTAGTGGGTCCAGGAGAACCTCATGAGGTTCTATAAATCCAAGCATGAGGACTTGCACCTGAATCGTGGCAACTTCCACTACCAATACAAGCTGGGGGATGAAATGACTGAGCACAGCCCTGTTGAAAAGGATCTGAGTGTGCTGGTGGATAGTAAGCTGGATGTAAGCCAGTGGTGTGCTCTTGCAGCCCAAAAAGCCAGCTGTATCCTGGGCTGCATCAAAAGAAGTGTGGCCAGCAGGGCAAGGGAGGTGATCTTGCCTCTTTGCTTTGCGCTGGTGAGGCCTCATGTCCTGTACTGTGTCCAGATGTGGAGCCCTCAGTGTAGGGGAGATGTGGACCTGTTGGAGCATGTCTAAAGGAGGGCCACAGCCATGATCCAAGGAGTGGAATACCTCTCTTACAAAGACAGGCTGAGAGAGCTGGGGCTGTTCAGCCTGGAGAAGGCTTCAGGGAGACCTGAGAGTGGCCTTTCAGTATCTAAAGGGGACCTAAGTAAAGAGGGAGACAGACTCTTTAGCAGGGTGTGTTCTGGTAGGACAAGGGGGAATGATTTCCAGTTAAAAGAGAGTAGATTTAGGTTGGATGTAAGGAAAAGGTCTTTTACAGTGAGGGTGGTAAGGCAGTGGAACAGGTTACACAGATGTGGTAGGTGCCCCATTCCTGTAGGCTTGCAAGGCTGGACTGCCCAGACTGTGAGCAACCTGACTGAGCCCTGAATGTCCCTGTTCATTGCAGGGGAGTTGGACTGGCTGACCTTTTAAAGTTTCCTTCCAGCTCTGAGGATTCTATGGTTTCTCCAGGCCATGCTGTTTACATGTATGATTTGCCTTGAACTAAGAACTGAGCTCGTTTGAGATAAGGTGTTGGGAAAGGGATGCAAATGCTGCATTATTGGACTGGACCACCACAAACTTAAGTAACTTGGAGACACTTTTTTCATCCAACCACCGCAAGTCTGTGAAGTCAGTAACCAGAGGATTATATGAGTAGATGTTAATAATAAAATGCTTCAACTGCTAAAATATTACTGATGTGTGAAAATAGTAAGTTCTGTGTTTTGTCCTCCTTTAGGCAAGAATACAGCTGGAATTCATCTGTAATTAATTTAAAACAAAAAATTAAAGTTTGAAGCTTTGCTCTTTTCCTATTGCCCTTCAACTAATCTTCAGGAATGAAGCTACTATATTATACAACTTTATTCCAAACAAGTATTGCACCATCTCCTCCCAGTAGTGGTAGAATCACTGCAGCTGGGGAAGCAGCAGGAAAAAAAAGACACAGGAATGTGTCTCTAGTTCCTTGGCATCAGCTCTGTTGCTGGATCACTGAAAGCCTGTTTTTCCTTTTGTGTGACTACTGCCTGTGCTATGTAATTAGGTACAGTGTTATTACATGTAATTTGTTGCAAAACCTTATTTTGTTATTCTTAATGCATTTATGTTCTGTTTTTTAATAGGCCTGTAAACTGTGAAGGCTTTTATCCTCCACCTGTGCCCCCAAGAGGTCGCTGAATCTCTCAACATCTGTGGAATATGAGATTTTTCTATATATGTATATGTGTGTGTGCGCGTTTGTACAGATATTTGTGGGTTGTCTTAAATTATTTATAAGTGGGAGCCAAATGTTTTTGTATTTTTCTTCCTCCCTAAAGCTCTGGTAGCTCTGCCTATGGTTTTCACTGAGATTTTTTTGGTCTGCTGTAGCTTTTTAGTTTGGAAGAATTCTGGCGCTTTAAGACTTTGAGAGAAAAATCATGGTTGAAAAGGAGAATGCTGATATGTCTTGGCAGCCCTGCACCAACATGGAGTTTCCCTTTGATGAAGAAAGAAATTAAATCCTGATAAGCATTGTCAACAAACTTTCAGTACAACGTACAAGGGCTTTACTGCAAAACTTACTTAGAAAAAAAACAAAACCACCAAAATTAAATACTTTGTTTGAATTCTCATTACAGCAGGATCAGGTGCTGTGTACTTCTGTTCATGTAACATTTTCTGTGCAGATACTGAAATTCCAGAAAGTATGGAATCTCTCCCCAGTAATTATTAAACCACAGGAGGATGAAAAGTTAACTTTTTACAAATGCATTTTGCTTGTAATTTTGAAAATGCCTTTCCCCTTCCTTCCCTGGAGAGGGTTGACATTAATGAGATGTGGGTGTGTTGTGTTTGCCATGAAAGCTCCCAAGGCAGCTGGCAAGGGATTTGCTGTGTCAAAACAGCTGTACGTAAGCCATTGTGGGAATTGTCACTTGAAATCACACAGCTGACCTCTTAAATTAGGGGAAGAAAATGGTAGCACTGCTTTGTTCTTATCTCTATGCATGTTCACTGTAGCAGCATGAAAACCTTCCACTTCATGCTCTGGAATAATACAGCACCTCTGCAATTGGAGAGGCACACACCTCACAGCTACCAGCTGCACAGTCGGCTGCTGCAGTGGAAGCAGGCATCCTGCCTGAGGCTTGCCTGTGCTTGCTCTGCTCTGGCTTTCTAGCAATGTGAATCAGCAACAGCTGTGTCCAGTTCTTTTTTTTTCTTCCTGAGGACTTGCAAACTTAAGGGCAGCTTCATGTTTGGGCCGTGTGTGCCAAATGTAGGAAGACATAAAACGGAAGTTTATTTTGATTCTTCATCTCAGGGGGCTGGGATGATTAAAATAAGGTGTTTTGTTTGTTTTTTTTCCAGACCTTGCAATCTTCTGTGTGTGTCCTGGCTCTTGGGGAACAATGAGTATGGGGCTCTGGTTGTCCATGAGTGACACAGATGGGAATTCTACAGGACAGCATTCAGGGCAGAGCATTAAGCAGTGCTTCCTGCTTGATTTTTCAAGCCATTCCCCTTCTTACAGCCCTGAGTGAGAGATAGGACATGTGAAGCTACCATCAGGGCATGTAAGCTTCCCATGCTCCATAGCAGAGCAGGTGTTAGGCTTGTACCCTGTTCTCTTGCAGCATGGTGAAGGTAGTACAGGGAGCTGCAAGCTTCTGCAGGTCTTGTGGGCATAGGCATAAGCTAAATGTCATCTGCATGTTAAAACCTGTAGGGTTTGATGCCAAGTGCTGTTCGTACAGCCCTTGCTCTTGCTACGAAAGGGCTGCAGACTATGTACTGCAGGTCACTAAATGAAGTGTGAAGAGCTTATGTATTTGTTGTTCAGAGTATCTCTGTGAGGTAGGAGCTGCCTTCCTGTGCCCTTCTTGAAACAGAATAAAATTCATAGTATTAATTTAGTCAAATTGGAAGCAGGGAAGGAAGTTTTGGGGCTGAAATCAGAATGGTACTGTGGGATAAGTGAAGGAAACAGAAATTATTCTTATATCAGCTGATATATGTGCTTTTGTTTGCACACAGCTCCCTGGTTTTGTTCAGCTGTTCCCTAATTCCATAATGGTG
>JAPSGF010000058.1:4771455-4788637 GCA_035772895.1 Perdix hodgsoniae | reverse complement strand
GATTATATGGCTGGAAGCTGGATTGTCATTGCTAGTACTGCAGGAAAACTGTTTACATCTGAAGAGCTGGAATGTGGCCCATAAGCAGTCTCGTGGTTTCTCTCCCATTTGCAGCTTAAATCTTAGTGTGACCTGACCATCATATAAAAACAAAGACTTTCAGATCAGCAGAGATGCACCTTCTGAATGGCCAAAATGGGTTCCAGATTGGTTTGGTTTAATTGCTTTAAGCTTCTTGCAGCTCAGTGTATGCAGTCCTCATCTGTAGACTTGAGTTGTGCTGGGGGAGTTATGAAGTGTATTGCCACTACCTGAAAAACACACTGAAATTAAAGCTTGGAAAAGATTGGAGAAGCACTTGCGTATGACTAAATAATTGATTAACCACAAATATGCTTGGGCAGGAGTGTGAGAAGAAAGCATGTTTCCATGTAAAAGGACTGAGCAGATAATAAAATTGCTGGTAAAAAGTCAACAGCTCTTCCCCAGGCAGAGGCATCGAGCCATCTCCCAAACTCGGGTGGCAGCTGGCTGGCCCAGCAGAATGTTTGCTCTTTGTAATGTGCCTCACACTGTTCTCTGCAGCAGATGGTGGGTCTGCCTGAGAGACATGAGCACTGAATGAGCCAAAGACACTATCCGTCTCCTAGGGCTATTCAGCTCTGCTTTATACCAAGGTGCAATGACTGAGAAGAAGCATATGGTGCTGGCAAAGTTGTTCAAGTTTTCCTTTTCTAAAGAAATTATAAGCAAAGGCTTATATGGCAAATATTTCTTTCTAAAAGGAACTTGCTGTTACTGCAATAGACAGGAGATTGGGAATATGATATCATGAATGTAGAAATCACAGAAGGAGAAGCTTTGACGATAGCAATAGAGAGCAGTGGCAATCATGGAACTCTTGGTTTGGAACTGTGCCTACAAAGCAGGGGTGGCAAGCAACAGCACTGAGCCCTCACGTTCAGCTCATCTCTTACCATCTGTTTGTTGGCCTGTGCTATGCTTGAGAGGGCATGGTTTGATTTTTGAAATATAACTAGTAGCCTCTAAAACTTGGTTATATTGGGCTTAGCAATTGTCTGGTCAGCAAACACCCGATGCTGGCAGCTCCTCAGCTTCGTATGTTCATTCTCTGGACTTGTTAGCAGAGCTACTTAGTTTGCTGCCTCTGTCCACGGAAATCCGAGCTGTTTGTCGCACGGGGGCGGTTCGGCCCGCCCTGCCAGCCCGTGCTCTGCGTAGGACGTAGACTTTTGCACTCTGGAACGGCACTGTGAGTTTGCGGTGCTTGCACGGCCATCGCGGCAGGCCAGAGCAAGCGCGAGCGAATCTGCGCGCTGCTGTGCGGCCGAGTTCTCCGTTCATTCGAAACGAAGGATCGCTCTCCTAAGCGTTCATCGATTACAACGTAGTTCCGTCGGTTAAAACACGGTTCTGCTCTACCGAGCACCCCCTAACGCCGCCGTGTGTCACAGACCTGAGCCGTGCCCGGGTCAGCGCCCTTCGGCCGCTTGCTGCGCCCCGCCCCGCTCCGCCGGGAGGAAGCGCTGAGGGCGGCCCCGCGCGGCTCTCCGCGGCCCCTGCCGGCCGCCGTAGGCAGCCCGCTTCCGGCGTGCGGCCGGATGACGTGGCCGGGCGGACCGGAAGTGGCGTCGCAGGTCGGCGTTGGTGGCGGGGCGCGGGCCGGCTCCGCGGCGGGGCCTGCTGCGTGCGCGGGGACGCGGAGGCCCGAGATGGCGGCGCCCGGGCTGTTGCTGCTCCGCGCGGCCGCCGCGCTGCTGCTCCTCTGCCTGCCGCCGCGCGTCCGCGCCGACGAGCACGTGCACACGGTGAGGCGGGCCCGGGCCGAGGCGCGGCCTGTCCGTGCCGCCGAGGGGCGTCGGTACCCGGGGCGGGCGGTCGCGGCCCGCGGGCAGAGAGGGTGGGGGGCTGTGCCGGCCGCGCCGCTCGGGCTGCCGTCGTTAGCGTGCGGAACCGGGAGCGGCTCCGGGAGCCGCGCCGTAGCGGTGCGGGCCGCCCCGGGAGAGCGGGCACGGGGGCTTCTCCCGCGGGCCTTCCCGGGGCGGCCGGCAGCGTGGCTGCCGCGAGTGCTGCCGCCCTGTCGCGGAACCGGAGCTCGGCGGGCGCGCCGCCGTGTTTGCGCAGCGCCGGGCCCCTCCTCCCGGCGGGGCGCCGAGCTCGGCTACGGAACGGGCGGCCGCGGCGGGTCTGCGAGGGCGCCGCCGCCACAGCGGTTCTCTGAAGCCCTCCGGCGTCCCGCGGAAAGTAAATAGGTCGCATCATCGCCTTCTGCTCCGCCGGTACGGCGGTATCTCCCTCGGCTTCGGCTGCGCCTGGGCGGAAGCTGCGTTTGTTGGGGTGTGAGCAGGGCCCAGGACGGCGCCGTGCTGAAGCTGCACGTTCCGTCACGGGAGGGCCGTGCTGCCCCGGGCTGGGCTGGGTGCCGCCCCTGCCTGCAGCCTGGCCGCTACCGGCGTTCGTCCTTGGTGCTTTATGGGGAGCGCGATAACGGCAGAATGGCACCGATAGCGTGCACGCAGACAGCAGTGTGTGTGTGCATAATTCAGTGCCTTGGTGAGACTTGAGCGTTGTTTAGAATAGCCTTTGTTTTTAAAAAGTGAATGGGATTTACTGGTGCTGCAGCTAATGACAGAAAAGCGAAGCCAGCACCAAGTGCTTCCGGGGAGCAGATGTGTCTGTCTTAAAGGCTGTTTGCTTTTGGGATTTCCTCCTTTTAGAGCTGGCAGCTCTATGGGAAGAGGAGCACTTCATAAAGCTGGCATTTAATTTTTATCACTTTTTTTTAATTATTATTTTTTAAGAGCTCTCTCTTCAAAAGTGAATTCACTTGATGGTTTAGGTCTCCTGAACAATCACCTCAGCAATTATTAATGGAAATTACAAAGTCATTTTTAAGTTCAGCCAGCTTTTTAAAATCTAAATTACAGAAGTCTCCAAAATTGTATCTCTGTCCCCTGGGTTGGTATTCTGGTTTGTGTGATGTCCAGTACAGGCACATCACGTGGCAGGTTAAGAATAGTTGATGGAAGAGGACAGTTATCTTTTTTTGGAAGGCTGTTGCCCTGTTTGGATGTTCTGAACCTTTAATATCACACGAGACGTGAGGGTGGAAGCATTAATAGCACAAGTGAAACACAAAGAGGATTTTGATTAGCATGCTGATTTTTGAGATTAAGAGCCTGAAGGAGGCATTCCTTAAATGCTGCGTTTTAGCGAATTTTCAGTGTTGAAAATGATTGCAGTTGGAAGATGGCTTTCCCTGCAATCCCAGCACTAGGTTACATTCCAGAGGCTCTGCTTCCTTTTGGGAAGTGGTGGAGAAATAGTGGTGTACTGATTCAGGACTCGCTGTGCCCCACACTATCCTTGTTCCCCAGCCCCTGGCTGCTCTGCATCAGACATGCACAGTGCCTGGAGGTACTGCCTTCCGTGTTAGCAGGTTAATCTTCTGTTCCTTTATTGCTGCTGTAATATAGAATGTAAACGTGGTAAAATGATGTGTGTACTTTGCTGTGTGTTTTTGTGCATGGTGTTCAATTCGCTGCTATGCTTTATCTGTGTTGTTTATATTATAGCCATAGAACTGAGGAAGCGATTACCACAAGGGTAGTAGTGTTTATGGAGATACTGGATGTGGGTAGCTTTGCTGAATCAATAACATTTACAGAAGATGTGCTATGTCTTAAGCATGTGTATAGAGCTTTAAAAATTAGGGAGAGGGTAATGTAAAGCAGTTACACAATAAAGACATGGCTGCTTAAAATCAATAGAGAGTAGAGAGGAAATTGGGATTCGACTGCCTTGATGTTTCAGATGGTATCAGTGTAAATTCAGAGCACAACAGAAGAATTTATCAGAGACTGATAACTTGCCCACTGATTCTCTGAAGCACTGATTTTTGTGCTTCAGAGCATGTGATATACCTGTGGTTTGCCTGCGTTCTGAGATTAGTGCCATGTATTGACCACTGTGTGATGTGGCCTTGCTATGCTGCAACCCTGCAGAGGTGAGGTGGTTGCTGTGGGGCTGCTGGGCTGCCACTGCCATTTGGCTACTGCGTCTTCTGTGATTTGACTCGTGGAGCTGATGTTAAAATAAACCAGAAAAAAACTTGTGAGATGCCCTGAGACTTTTGTCACAGGTAATGGTCTGGGAAGTAGGTAGCATTGAATTGTAATGTTGCTTTTGTTCAGGTATCAGTACTTCATAAGCATGGAAATAAATGACAGATATTGAAAAACAGATGCAAGATAGGCTGTACCTATTAGCAAAGTTCTTCATTTGTAATGATTGACAGGAACGTTTTTGTTGTGCTTACAACCTGATACATTCGAGTCCTAGGATTGTAAAACTTGTTTAAAATAATGCATCAAGTTGTGAAAATTGTGTTGTAGCTGTAAACTGCCAGCTAGAGAAACACTAGAATATATTTCCATGTGCCTATATACATCTTTGCATACTAAGATGTGTGTAGACAAGCAGCCCCAGTCCTTTTTGAAGTTGTCATGGTTCCATTTTGAAGAGGTGAAGTAGATGTCAGGGAAGCAGGTCATGGTGTGCTGGGCAGCCTTGAACTGAGGCTGTTCGGGACCTTCTTGAACCGTGGCTCATAATGTGTGGCATTTTGGTGAGCCCTGACATTCAGAGAGAAATGTAAAGACATTGCTGGAAATAACTTGCTCTGTCAGAAGGAGAGCATGAGGCAGAAATCTGTGGTTTAATTGACTGCAGATATGAGCTACAGTTGTACATTATCAGAGCCTGATAGAGTATCTGTAAGATATGGGGGACTTGAAGCCTGGGATATTACTTGATGATTGAGTCTGGGTTGCAGCCTGTGTTATTTCCTGTCCTGCTTCTGCAGTTTTGCTGTGCCAATAACAGATTATGTTGTTCCTTTTTCCCCTGAAACAAGTGCTGGTGCTTAAGTAGTGCTTTTTGGGAAGCCTCGCTCCAAGCTTTAGCTTGAGAAGAGGAGTAAAATTGCAGGGTGTCTGAAGGAAAGTCTTGTTTTGAAATCATCTTGCTGAATCATCACATAAAGTCTGGTAATTGTAATCCTGTGTATCTCCATCATTTTTTGCAAGGTGTTTTTAATGGTTGAAAAATATCAGTAACCTACCGGTGTCATGTCCTACTGCAGCCTTTCATTTACTGGCTTAATCTAGCCTTTGTTGTTCTATGGGGCAAAGTGTTTATTTATAGGGCTGCCACACTAATGTCTACAGTTGTACAAAGGGAATGTTGAATTACATCCCATGTTGCAGGTGCCTTTTTGAGTAATGGCAATGAAAGTGCCAAAGATGAACTCAGTATTGCCGTGCTTGGATTGTTTTAAAACCATGCATATGTATGGAAATTGTCTTCGTTTTAAGCTTTAAGTTGGCACAGGCGTGAGTTTTCAGAACTTGCATTGTCAGCTAATAGAAGTCAACACCTGGGTGGTGCAGACTGTGCTGGCTTCCTGCCACTTCTGTGTTCCCTGTGCACTCGAGCTCAGTGTGCTGCCTTGATGGGGTGTGGGTAGGGTTTGGGTGGTTCAGTCTCACAGCCACCCTGTGGGGCCCTGGGATGGATGTCCCCAGCTGTGATGGGTGTTACAGCTGCTATGCTGTTGTGCTTGAGGCACTGGTTGGTCCTCCAGCACTGTGGTGTCACTTACAGGGGAGGTTTCTGAAGATGTACCTCCCATAAGTCAAATTGTACCGGTGTACAGTAGGGAGGAAGGCAGCTTGTGTTGATGCTGTGACTTGTTTTTTTGTCTGCCACTGTGCTCTTACACAGGCAAAATAGATCATTTTATGCTGAATTTGGTTACTGAAATTACTGAACTAATATTAAGCTTAACGCAGAAAAGGCTACGCTTACAGAATGAATGCTGTGTTTTTCATACGTTATAGGAATCAAAACATATTTAATACTCCTTTGTAGTCGTACCAGCAGAGCTTTTTGACTTATGTCAAGTGGAGGTTGCAGCATCTTATTTGTTGACCTTTTTTGACGTGGTGGCATCTGCTCAGTTGCCCTCTCAGTAGCTGTGTGCTCAGCAGGGCGCTGGCTCTCCCGGTTCACGACAAGCAGCCTTTCTGCTGCTCAGTGCTTTGTGGACAATTCAGAGAAGAGAACGAAGAACAAAAATGAGGTTTTGAAAGAGCTGGAATTCTAAAATACTTTAATGCTTCAAAATAAGTCTTTCATATTAGGAACATGTTGTAGTTTGTTTTCACAAAGGATAATGTCGCACTGATACATACATGTGTAACTGTAGATATTAAATTCTAATCATTCAAATTATCTGGAATCGAGTTTGCAGATGGTAAATTGTGCTTCAAATTATTTTACCATTTGATATGTTATTTCATTATTTGTAAGCCTCAGTGGTTTAGATACAGCTGTAACAGAAATCTTTGCGACAAGATTTTTAGTAAAGAGACAATGATGAGTCAAGCAGTGACTCAAAAATCTTATTTCACATGTAAAGGGAGCATGACATTTCCATTTAGATCTTATAAGAAGACGGAATTTAACTTGGACTCTTGACATGGATATTCTTGTATGCTGCAGTTGGCCTCTTTCGCTTGTTCTGTGCCTCTACTGATAGAGAGCTCTTAGTATGGCAAGGGCTGTGCTGGAAATAGTGCCTCTTGTTTTATTGTGGCGACCCAGAACATGAGGCAGATGTTGGGGGCATAGCAGTAGAGACTGAAATTTCCCACCAACGTTCTGTTACATTTTGTTGCTGTGTGACAGATGGCAGCAGAAGAGCAGAATGGCATCTGACATGAAATTGAGTATCAAGCAAAGGTGTGTCATTGAATTCCTTCATGAAGAAAAAATGGCACCTATTGACATTCATCAGTGCTTGCAGAATGCTGATGGAGACCAAATAGAGGAAGTGAGCACAGTGAGGTGGAAGAAGGAAGAGAAGGAAAATATCACACTTACTGTGGTTACACCATTTTCATATTGCTAAATGACAGTTGTTAAAATGAGGTCATTAAACTGCCTCCTGTCTTATTCCATGTTGGTATTGACTATATGCTATTGCTGACTCACCTCTTAAAGTTAGCAAACAGCTGTAGGATTTTGTTTTGCTCTGGTGCATTCAAAACTCAAAAGATACAGTTGTTCATCAGGCAGTTCAGAATAGAAAAAATAGAAGTTCAAGGTTCTGTTTGGTTATTTTGTCTGGTGTCATCTGTGGCTGATAACTGATATAAGAATAGTTTCTTCAGTGTGTTGTTTCTGCCAAGAATGGAAGGTGGAGGTGGAATTTTCTCCCTATTTTCTATGGCCTCCAGCTCTCCACAGACTGCGAGAGGCTTCAAATACCCTGAAAGAATTTATAAAGGAGCTAGCAATAGTTGAAAACTCTGCAAGACTCGGTGAATGGGCTGACTAAAACCTAATCTGTACTGATGGAGCATGCTTGAGTGCTTTTGTTCCAATTAAACCAGGTCTTTTTATTAAGCAACTTATTTTACATGATCTCTTTCCTGGAATGACATTTTTGCTGGAAATCATCCTACAGAGGTGACAGAACAGTCTGAGAAAAGGCTCGATTTCTTTGTCTTGTCCAAATAAGGCTTATTTTCTGCTAGTGCTTTTGGTAAGTGCTTCGCCACTGCTACTTGTAGGCACTTGGACATTGTGAAGGCAGTCATGTTTCTTGGTATCACTGGGTTTCTTAATGCCTAATTACCTTACCACTTAAGAAAAGGCTTGATTGAACCAGCCTTGGGAGCGTCTTCTTGCATCTCCTGACATCTAAAGGGTGAGAAAGTCTTATTGGGCTTCAGTGGGGAGCCCCAGTGACTTTGTGAATGACTGTTGCTTGGGTGTTGGGGCCTCAGCAGCAAAGGGAAGATCTGTTTTATGCAAAAGGATGCCATAATGCAGAGGTTAGTTGGGAAAGGCTGGCAGTATGCATTCTGGAGAAAAACAGATGGACAGATTTCTGGTGGAAAAGCAGTATAGCTCATGTCAGATTGTGCTGAGCTCCTTGGGCTGCAGCACAAAACTAGGCTTAATTTTAAGATGAGATATTGTGACTGCCTGTATTACAGACTTCCTTGAAAGAGTAGAGATGTTTTCTTCTATGCATCTCTGATTATGTCTGTATTTTTGTGCTGAGGGAAGTTTGCTCCCCACAGCTAGGAACTTCAGCTGCTGTATGTATTGAAGTTGGACTGTATCACTTACAGATGATCTGATATAGCTCCAAAAATACACGATTCCCAACTCAGTGTGAAGCAAGGCAGAAGAAAATAGCTAAGTATAACAGTGATCAATGCCTTCTTTTTTTCCAGGCTCCATTAAAAATGAATTTACAGACCTGAGAATGTTGTCTTATTCCATTAGTAAAGGCTGTAAAGAGACATAACTTGATTTGCATGTAAGCGGTTGCATTACAAGGGCTAAGTTGATGTCTGTACAAGTTATGACTGTTCTGAGAAAGGGCTGTAAGCGTGTCTTACAGCTGTTAGAGAAGAAACAGAAGTGGTCTAGGCATAACAACAGAAAGAGGTACTGACCAACTGTATTGGCAAGAGCTGAAGGCAGCGTGCTTGTATGCATTCCGCTTTCTGCTGCTGAGGGGACTGGAAATAATTTTTCTTTCTTCCTTCTCTCCCAACATCTATTGGAAATTGGGCAACTGTACTGCACTAGTATAACCTTTCTGGTTGCTGGCAGAGAGGAGGAATGCCTACTTTCTCCTGCTGTGCTGTTTACTTTTTCCCCACTGGTGATGTTCTTTATCCTTCCGAGCTCTTCCACTGTGTGTGCGCCTTCTGTGGCCAGTTCTGTGGCACTGCTGACTCTTTGGCCTCTGTTGCTGTTCAGAGTGAAATTAGTGAGATATTTAGCATTTCTTGTGGGAGCTCACACATAAGAGAGGGTATTTTTGAAAACAAAAAGATAAGGCATGTGATTGAGGTGATGTGTCTGCATAAAGGATTACATTTCCCAAAATATGCTTGTTTAAATTGTTGACTTCAGCTTTTAAGCATCGTATCTGTAGAATTTATTGCATTACAAGTATAGCTAATTATGTCTTAGTTAACATGGTGGTATGACAGTGGTTATTCAAAGTAAGTGCAGTTGAAAAACACTTCTTCATTTGTTAAAAAGGGAGGTGGAAAGCTCTATTAAATATCTCAGCTCTACTCTGTGAAAGAGGCTAGTTAACAGTTGACTTTTGTTTTGTGTCTGGTGTGTTTGGTATTTGCAAATTGGCCTTAAAATAGTACTTTATTCTTGTGTACTGTACCAAACCAGGATCTGTACGATGAGCATGTTTGCAGGTGTGCATGATTGCAGGCAGTTTCTTCCTGCCTGAGAAGTTAGATCACTGCCTCCCAGTCTACAGTAAAGACGGAATTGTTTTGGAGCTGAGAGGCTTTGTAGTTATCTGCAAATCTGGTATCTAATCCAGGTACATTCGGATGCAGTGCAAGTAATGATTTCAAATCACTTAATTCTCTTGAATTTAGGCAAAGTTGGAATACTGATAGATGAGTGGTGATAAGAACTTTTCTTAAACAATGACCAAAAACGTCTAGTGGCTGCTAGCCAAGGAGTGAGTTTTGCTGGCTGACAGTAGCTGTGGAAAGTTGAAGGCGGTTCTTTCCACAAAGAATTTCATGACAGCCACCAGACTCATCGTCAGTCTGGCTTTTCAGCAGGAATGTTGGAGATGTATCAAAGTTACAGTCCTTCTGTCTGACAGTTCTGTCTTTCGGCTCCTGTAGGTATGCCTCAGTTGAGTTGTAGTGCTTCCTGTAAGGCTATTCTGTATGTAATTTATACCATCACAAAAATTAAGAGGAGATGTGTTTTAGGAAAGTGCGATGTGTCTGTCACCATAGGTTGCTTGCTAAGATTTTGTTTAACAAATTTTGCTACTTCCTTTCTCTGAGTGGAGGTGCATGGAGTTTTGCTTTCAACTGATGCATGTTTCCCCAAAATTTGTAAGTTAGTTTGCAGTTTCTGCTTTCCTCCAGTTCTTCTCTTTACATCTTCTATTTCTCTTTCAAATTTGTGTGATGCAACCCCCTCTTCTGATACTTAATGGTAAGCCTTTGGCTAAATCCTTTATTTCATTGGAAAGCAGGCTGAAAAATCCTGTTCTGTATCTACTGACATCCAAAAGATAACAGCAGATTGTCTTTAGAAGTAACTGTTTATTGTGATTGAGCTACCCTGCCTTACTAGCTGTATGAATGGGAAAGATTCTAGAATGTTTTTGTTCTGCTGAGGTTCTCATCTAACTCAATAAACTTTATCTTCCAGTACCAAGATAAAGAGGAAGTTGTTCTATGGATGAATACAGTAGGACCCTATCACAATCGCCAGGAAACATACAAATATTTCTCTCTTCCTTTCTGCGTGGGATCAAAAAAAAGCATCAGCCATTACCATGAAACCCTAGGAGAAGCACTTCAAGGAGTTGAATTGGAATTTAGTGGTCTTGACATCAAATTCAAAGGTAAGCACGTGAAAGTACACAGTCGCTTAAAAACAAGCAAACAAAGCCACAAACCAATAGAATTAGATTTTGAAGTTGAAAGTTAGCTGTTGCCAGCACTGAGTGTCTTTCACATTGTTTCAGAAGCCCTGCAAGGTTGCCTGCTACTGCTGCTGTTCAGTTTACAAAGTTGCCATCTGTATGACCCTTAAAGAAGGTGCTCACAGAAGATAAATGCTTCTGAAAGAAATGATTATAGAATAAAAATAAGGTTTCTGCGTATGAATGATTAAAAATATACTTACTGTGATTATCCTGTAGTTATCAATTCTGAGTATTTTTTTTCTGTGGTGTTGAATACTTACATGTCCTTTGTGATTGAAAAGGAGAAGCAGGTGCTGAGCATCTCCTAAGTTCTACCCTAACACTAGGTTAGTTACAGTATCTGTCTGTTTGCTGTCTACCTTTAAAATACCTTTGACAAATACTTCAATTGTAACATGTTTGCCCTAGCTTCTTTTTGCAGATGAGTCTTCTACCACAGAATTTCTTTGAACTGTGTTCTCTGGTACCCAGTGTCCTTCCATGTGCTGTAACTAGCACTTGCAGAGCTTCATATAACAGATTTCTTTTGTTTATACTGAATTTAATATTTGTGTTTAATCCAACTTGGAAATTAATGTTTGTAGTGTTACATATATGTAGTGTTATTATTGCATCACTGGTTCTTAATTGGGTAGAGAACTTAAGCATAGTATCTCTTGTCTGACCATTTGCCTTCAGAGGGGGCTTATTTTCTGTAGTCTACAAAATTTTATCCAAAATTGAAAATTTCATGATTATACTTCTCTTATAAATTGGGTAAATTGAATAAATAATTATGATTTTGTTAAAACCATACGTTCTTCGTAAAGTTATATATCACATAAGTGGTTGCATCTCACTATTAAAGGAGTTCGGAGTTGCATCTTTCTCTGAAGAAATGAATGAAGTGTGGCTGTATAAACACCAGAGAACAGTCCTATTGTTTCTTTGTAGTACTTACAGCCTGTTGAACATTTTAATCAGTGTGAGGGAAGTAGCTTTCCTGCCAAACCATGTAGAAAAGGTTCAGAAACAAACTGCTAAAAACAGAGAGGGCAACTGGCAGCAATTCAGCGTGATTGTGAAGATGAAGCCAAGCTTCTGTTGTCTGAATACAATAAGTATTTATTTTTACAGCCTCTTGTGTTTAATTTTTACTCCCTTTGTTGCATTTCTGCAAAGAGATTGTGTTATTCCATAGACAAACATACACTCTAGATGGTGCACCAGATCGAAAAGGCATAAATGCTGTTACAAATGGGACTCTTTCTCCATCTTGTTTTTAAAATCAAAGTAAGGTTTATTTCATGATTTTATTGCCCCCTCCCCCATCTTGTTTTCTGAAAATTAGCCATGGTTAATTTATACCTCTGCCATTATGAACTTTTTGCTAGTGCAGTGTAGGAGTACCGCAGCAGATTGTGCTGATCCTCACTGCTCAGCACTTCTCAGACCTGTCTTTTCCTTGTGGACCTGGAGGTAGTAACTTACCTGTCTAGTTTTATAATGGAAGTGTTGATGTGATGTCAAGGAAAGGAGATGAACTGGCTTAACTTGAGCAGCTGCTTGAAATGCTTGGAAAAGTTTCTTCTGCAGAAGTGGAAAAAACCTAGAGCCTCTGCTGTCATGCAACATGGCAACTTCAATTAGAAAATTAATTTTTGGTGTTGTCATTAATACAGTAACAATTAGTAAAGGTGAGTGTAAAGAGGAAAGGATTTTTTTAAAAAACATTTAGATTTTGCTCTTATTTAGAATTGATGTTGAATAAGTGCATTTCTGAACGAGAACTCCTTGCCTAAGACTTCTTTTTGTGTCATCTCTATGGTGGCTGTTCAGGATGATGCCCAGTGTTGTGCTGGGAGATGGTCAGATACAAGATTTTGTACGATTTACACGTCTGAATGAAACCCAATTGATCAGATGTTACAGAAAATCTGAAATCCGTCATAAGGGCACCTCCTGGGTATTGCTTTCTTATCTTTAAAACTTTGTTACTATGTTACCAATGTTAGTAAAGCTGTATCATATAGCAGGCATATTTTAGCAGGTGTTATTATATAGACATCGATATGTATGATATATAGTGTGACTACATAGTAGCTGTCACTAAGTTTACATTTCTCTTGTAACCATGACTTGAATAAAAAGTATCTCAGAAGGGCAAAGCTTCAGATCTGGTAAAGCTGATGTGGTCTTCAGGTGCCTCAGCTGCTGAGTGCTGATCTAAGCTACTTTCATTTAATCATTTCACACAGCAGACTTAAGCTTAGCAGTCTAATCCTGTTCTGTAACTAAGTTATATCTTCAGCATTCTCTTTTTAAGCAGGACTGTTTTTTTTTTTTTAATGGCTTGAGAAAGGAGCACTTATCTTGGTTCCCCTTGCCTTTTCTTCTTGGAGGAATTGTTTTGGCAGGGGACAGGAGGAACTGTATACCATAGTATGGCTGAAAGTGAAAGTATGCTATTAAAATCACACATCTATATGTTATAAGAATTAACTAAGGCTCTTTCTAATAATTGTACTGGCTTTTATGTAAGTGCACTGGATTAATTTGTGACATGGTTGATCCATAGCTGATGATTAAGTCATTGTGAGGATGTCTTGGTATTCTACATACTGGGAGGAAAATCCCTAAAAATGGAGGACAGCTTTTTGGTGGCATGCTGCTGCCAGCATCAGTGCAGTCCCTTCCCTTCGCGTGATACTTCAAAGTCTTCTTTACAGCAGCAGAAGAGAGTATTTCTCTCCCAGAGGATTAAATGCAGAATGACGCACTTCAGTTAGCACAAAAGGCCAATTTCTGGGGTCTGATAGCCCATGGAGGAACTTTATGTTAGATTATAGTCCAAAACTAGATTTATTTTTGTTAATAGACACAAACAAAGGCTGTCATATTCAGGCTAAAATGGGGAAGATCTCTAAACAAAGAATGTATGTGTAGTTTTATGTTTTAGTCTAATAGTAGCACTCGCTCCTGTCCTTGTGTTCTTCAGTGGTGCTGTTACCAATGCCATTTGTGTAGTCGTATGATCAGCCACACAGGCAAGAGAGACCTGCTCAAAAAGAACCTGGCCTCTTACCACTTCCCCCAGAGCAGGTTTTTGTGCTCTGGTGATACGCAGTGCTTCATCTAACAGACTCCATTGGTTTATCTTTTTGAAGTACTTTAACCCTTGTGTTAGTTCATAGTATGTTTTCACTTGACCTCTGTGTGTTGAAGAATCCCATGTGATTAAGTTTACCATCAGAAAGGTGTTATTACTGGTGTATAGTGTGGGACTGCCCAGGAGTGATAATAAAGTGCCAGGTGTTTTGGAAAGAATCCGCTACTTAGCAACAAGTCCAGGAGGTAGGCATTTGCTTCTTTCTTTCTTTTTTTTTTTTTAATTGATGTCAAGAGGACTCAAATAATCAGTTAAAGTGGGAAAAAAATGCCAAAAGAGGACTTTTTTTGTTGTTGTTGCCCAAAAAGTATAAGATCCAGCTCAGCAGAGGCATACATGGAAACGGAGGCCTGGATTTGTGAGTCTGTTTAAACTGTGGTGCCAGTTTTAATGACTTACCTCTCCTAAATGTACCAGTATAGATCTTGGGGATGTAGCTCGTGAATGCTTAGTCAGAACAGTCAGAATGCTGAATAACAGAATGGTATTATTCTATTTGTTCCTGGCCAAGTGACTTCAAAGCAGCAAAGTACTTGTTGCCTAATATGTCAATCTGGAAAGTCATTTTTGTCATTGTGAGTATGAGGCTTAGAATGCACTCATTGGATAAGAAACAAAAATGGAAAAATAATGTTTCCATAAGAAGTAGGAGGAGAAGTAGCATCCAGAATAGCATACAGGATAAATAGCCAGGGGCACTGTTTTGTTCAAGGCTATAGGAAATTACTCCAACTATGCAGGGCTGTTGTTGGCTGGTTTCTTGCTGCCCTGCTTCTCTAGGCTCTACATCAGCTTTGCTTGATCAGAGATACTGCCTGTACTCCTGTTTTCACAAATTGTTGTCATCAGAGAAACTGTGTTTTGTATTGGAAATACTCTGCTTGTCACTGCTCTTTCTGTGCAGGTAATTCAAATTTCTTTTTAAGCTTTATGTTTCAGTAGCATATGGAAGAGCTCAACCGGGCTGAATTTCAGTACACAATAGAGCTTTACTTTGCATATCTACTAGAAATAGGTTGCTGTTCTCAGTGGTAACAAAAGGGAAAGCATGAATTTGTTTACATTCTGTTTATTTTCTACTTCTGGAGTGTGAAAACATTCTCACAGAAGCAGCTGTCATTTTTTTTTGTCTCTAAATCCATTGCTGCGTGAGTTCTACATGTGAGCCCTTTTACTGCCTTTCACTTGAAATGGAAACGGAGGCGTGAACGCATGGTTGTTAACTGCATTACTTATGAATTGTAGATACTCAAAAATAATTTTCTGGCTTCAAAGAATGTTATTTCTAAATGCAGCCTCTTGTGCATTCTTTGCATTGTTCCTACTTCTGTTTTCTGCCTTTTTTTCTTTGCTTCTGTTTCTTCTTGGAAATTGCTCAGAACTTTACAATACTTTATAATGATGAGTGTTCCTACTGCCAAAAGGGACAGTCAATGAGCCTGAAAATACTACAGAGAAGAGTTAATATCATATACGGTTTTGTGTATTTGCTAATGATGTAATATTTCTTGTTAAAGTAAAAGCGTTCTTGGAATCTGTCCAAATAATGCTACTGTCAACAAAAGGATTTTGATCTTGTGCAAGTAAAATAGCATAAGGATACTTTGAAACCATTCCTTGTCCAGTCAATGGGAAGCTTCTTTATTTGGAAGGGTACAATTACATAAACAATTGTATAATTGCTTTAATGTCCTTTTCTGTTACCTACTTCAGTGTAGCCAAAGACTCCAGCAGTGCCCATTCCTCAATCTCTTGGCCATGTTTGTTTTTTGCCAGCTCTTTAATAAATTATTAATAGTGCTTTAATTTTTTTTGCAGATGATGTAATGCAGACTACTTACTGTGAAATTGACTTGGACAAAGGAAGAAGAGAAGCCTTTGTGTATGCTATCAAAAATCACTATTGGTACCAGATGTATATTGATGACTTGCCAATATGGGGTGAGTAGCACATTACATTAACAATTAGGTTACAGCTGCAAGATTGCAGCCTACTGTGCTCGTGGGTTTCCTGGAGTCATCAATGGCTAACCTTCCTTAGAAGAATTTCACAAGCTTGTAGAATTTATGTAACCAACGAATACAAATAAAAGGATTACTGCTTTGAAAGAAGAGTTGGAGGACCAATATTAATGAATTACGCAAACAATGAAAAACAGCTTTGTTTCTCAAGCATCTCTTTGATAGTACTAAGTTGCTAGGGTTGAATTCATCTTTCAAATATTAAAGTAAATGGTATTTGGGTTGGAGATGATTTCCGTGTCTTTTAAACTCTCCAATTTTGTCCCTCCCTTGTGTCTCAGTCACATTCCTTGTAAAGAAGTACTCTGCATGTTTCTCTTGACATTTTACAGTCATGGCAAACAACCACAGTAAAAGTAGCATTTTAGGTTCCTCATGGTTTTCCACCCTAGTAGGGCTTATTAATGTTAAAGTCAGTGTGACGTATGCACAATCATTTAAATTTGAAATGATCCTTAGGAAATCCTCAGAATATCCATATTCTACTTTACCCAAGTCCAGGTAAAAAATACCTTTCATTAGCTGATTGTAACTAAATGTAATGACTTCATAAAGCTGTTTGAAGACTTTGGAAGACTTGCACTTTATTTTCTGACCTGAAAAGAGCAACCAGCTCTTCCTAAGCACATTCAGATACAATGATTCAGTTTTCTATTTTTGCCTGTGTTGCTATCTTCCAGTAAAATGGCTAGAAATGACTGTTTTCTGCCATCTCCCAAAGTATATGGAGCTCTGTATGATTTCATTACTTCGGGTATTGATTGATCACAATGTCCTTTACATGGACTTTAAGGTTGGCATTCTCGTTATTTTGCTAATACCATGGGAACAGGTGGTACTCCAGGTGTTAGGCTGTATGGCATAGGCACAAACTGGGGCTTGTTTTGTGTGTGTGGCATATGCAAGGCAATTCTAACTGATGAGCCTGAGTAAAATTATGGCAGGAAAAATACTTCCTTAAAAATTAAAAAGCACGTAAGTGCTGCTCCTTCACACACCTGCTTCTTTGTAAGACTGTTTTTCATATCCTTCATCTACTTACTCTCTCGCTGTGCTCATCTTTATATATCCTTGAGAGAGAGATCCTTAAGAGCAAAAAGCGTGTGCTGAGGGGTCAGCTAACGAGAGCACAATGAAAGCAGAGTTTTGTAAAGGAAGAGAAATGAGTGGAGGGGAAGACTGAACAAGGTGATGGGAAGATACGGAGGTCCAAGGCTAAGTTGTGTTCATACGTCCATATTCAGATAGTTCTTTATCTGGAAAGAAGTACACATAAAATTAGAGGAATTGCTACTTCACACCTCTCACGCAGCATTTGTAGCTGTGTGCTGTGGTGCTAAAAAGCCATTGCAAAACACTTCTTGTAGATAGCTGTGACTGAAGCTGTGTTTTCTTTGCCATAGCAATATTGCTTTTTA
>JAPSGF010000058.1:4745839-4771445 GCA_035772895.1 Perdix hodgsoniae | reverse complement strand
CTGTGACTGAAGCTGTGTTTTCTTTGCCATAGCAATATTGCTTTTTACCTGCTAAAACTTTAAAAATCTATATTTTTGAATGTAATTGTATAATATTTGAAAAACAAACTGTAAAAGATGCTTACACTTGTTTCCTGTGCAGGCATTGTTGGAGAAGCAGATGAAAATGGGGAAGATTATTACCTTTGGACTTATAAAAAACTTGAAATTGGTTACAATGCAAATAGAATTGTGGATGTCAATCTGACCAGTGAAGGAAAGGTGAAACTGGTACCAAATACAAAAATCCAGATGTCGTATTCTGTAAGTACTCTGATGATGCATGTGTAAGAAGAAACTTGACATGGTAAAAGAGCTCAAGGGTAGTTACTTGTATACCTATGTATCAATATAAAACTATATTAGAGGAAGATATTTAATTCCATTGTTTTTATTCATTTCTGAAAAACCTTGATAGGTTTACTGGTAATAAATGGAAAATGAAAATAATGATTTTTGAAATACTCTAAATGTACCAGAGCTTGTGTAATCTGCAGAAAAAAATGTTTTGTTAGGAAAGGAAGGTGTTGTCCCCAGAGACATGGAGACTAGAACTTTTGAGAACCCCCAAGCAGCTATGTATTTCCTTAATGCTCGGAGCAGTGACTTGCATGTCACAGATTTGAGCTGGATTCTGAACTAAGAGCAAAACCCTCTTTGAAAGTTTGTATTTTGTAGGCAGTTGCTATTAATGCTTTTTTTTTTTTTCAACTGCAGTAGAAATTTCTTATTTATATAGCCTCACAAGGTTTTCTCTGAAGCTTTCTGCTTTTCTCTTGAATTGCTATGATAAAAGGTAATGAATAAAGAATATTTTCTGATCTTTTCCAATGAGTGAGATTATTAGATTTTCCTTCCTTGTTGATTTGGTCCATTAGACATTTAAGTCAATTCTCTCATGTTCCCTAAATTCATATACAGAAGCCAGTTCTCAATGCATTAGCTTTCTTCTGTGTGCTAGCAGTAGGTGTCAGCGTAAGATCCTTTGTCACAGTATATTCTTGCCAGTGTTACGTTTGTCTTAAGTTGAACAAGTCATAGAGTTCAAAGTGCAGATAATTGTATTTAGCTGTGCTTTCTCAAATCGTTTCTCTTGCAAAATTTATAGTTTCAAATATTACCAGCATTGTGACATTCATATGTTCTGTTAATTTTGAAGTGGACAGAGCTGAGCAGCTGTCAGTAATTAGAGTAACATTAGATGTTCCTTTTAAATACTTGTGGTGTGCAGAGCTTAAGACTTAACTTTACATCTCTTTTGGCACCACTGGGCAATTTTTGGTCTGGCATCTGTGCACTGTTTAGTTCAAAAATTGTTTGGGGTGGACTTGTTCTAACTTGTTCTAAGCAGTGCTTCTTGGTGGCAGACTCTTTAATGAGAAAAGCACCTGTTTAAAACAGTGTTAACATTAATGTTTTAAGCTATTAATCTTGATCCACTCTGTATTTTGAACAAAATAACGCTAATATCATACCTAAGAGTGAGGGTAATTCTGACGTCTTGCAGTTTGAGTGTGGCTGTGGTGAGTGATGGGTTATTCAGACTATATTAATAAGCTCCCTTCTGTAATAGCAGGACAGATCTTCTAGAAAGGGTAGGTCCTTGTCATCTATCTTTAAATACTCAAAAGCGGGTTACATTTGTTTCACCATCCCTAACAATCCTGATGTTTCCTAACCTCAGCCTGCTTTTGAAAAATTCTTAGTATAAATTTATATTTAATTTCTAGAATTGCATTTAAAAATTCTGATGAAAATAATCTCATTCTACCACATTAGCAAATTCATCAGTGCAGCTGAAGCTTCTAGATCCAAAACAGTCCTGTGTGGAGCTTATAGAGTAATTAGTATTAATTAGTACCAGCAATACTTGCCACTATCCTGTGATTGTATGGCCATAAATATATACTTTTCCATCTGGTTAGAGTTGATCATTGGTGGATGAAGTGTTTATATTAAGGCCACGTTGTTTTGCAAAAACTCTAGGTGGCAGCTTTGTGTAGCTTGCTGTTTTAAAAAATGTAACTTCTGTCTTTAGGGTCCAGCTTGATCCATTTTATCCAGTTCCCTTCCAGACAGTTGCATCTCAGTTTATGCACTTTTCTTTCTTCTTGGAATCTGCTTTACATTTCCTTTGTATCTTTTCATTTCCTTCACTTCTGCTGAGCTGCTTCTTTTTTCCTTGATTTCTACTCTGAGAATTTGAGTATGAGAAGATGGTGTCACTGAATACCAGTTTGAATGCGTGGCAGCAAAACAGATACAAACTGCTATGGGGGGAGCAGAAGTTGTTTTAATTGCTTAATGCAAGGTTGGTAATGTTCTCCACTAGCCTCTTTCCATACAGCTCAGTACATGGCAGTGGTAAGAAACAGAACATGCGGTCAGCAACCAGTCCTTAGAAAAATTCCACTGTTCTCCAGTACGTTGTACTTTATGACAGTTTTTCTGATATCTTGCACAAAAAATAATTCAAGAAAATTAAGTTTTACCAGTGTAGGAAACCATCAGCAGTGAACTGTCATTTGACAAAACTGAAAGTAGAGTTGTTTGGGCTTTATTTTTGGCCAGTGTGGGTATCTTTGAGTGCATTCTGTGATCATGAGAAGGGTTTGTTGTATTTGGCATCTGGACGTTTCATCTGTGATTAGTCAGGCAGAGAGGACAGACAGCTGAGAAACTGGAAGGCTGGTTCTTCCTTGTTCCTAAACATGCCCAGGGAAGGCTATGTCTGTAAGGCAAGGTGGCTGATGTTTGTTCTGTGCCTGGACTGTAGATTGCAGGCTTTAAGAATTCTGGTCTTGCTTTTGCCCAAACCTGTATTCATATTGAAGAAAATCTCTGAAGTATGTAATTTAAAAAATGTGGTTTGGTTTCTTTGCGGTTGTAGCTGAATGCATTACAATAAGCTTCTCAGTTATAAACTTCTCTCTTTAGGTGAAGTGGAAGAAGTCGGATGTGAAATTTGAAGACCGATTTGACAAGTACCTTGACCCATCTTTCTTTCAGCACAGAGTATGTACTGTACTAAGACAACCTTACAAAATATTCCTCTGAAATGTGTGTGTTAGTTCAGAAGATGTAATGGAAATTTTTATGGCTGCCCCCATTACTGTTCTTCTATAGAGAAGATGTAGCGGGGGGCCGTTTTGAAGCAACCGGTATTAAACGTACCTCTGTTTGTTGCATTTGTTCCCCCAGTGTCTTACCTGTATTACTTTTTTAAAATTGAGTTCTAATTTTAGATTCATAAGTTGTCATTTCTATCGAAGCAGAGGTATCATCACACGTTGTACAGTTCAGCTTCCTGAAATCTCAGCACCCTGCTGTTCTGAACATCGGACCAAAGGGCAGCATGCAATTGTTAGAAACTGTACTCACTGTTTTGGGGTTTTTTTTTTAAGACACAAACAAGAACTGAAACAGTCAAATCCAGTCATGAAGTCATCCAAGACTGTCTCTAAATATAATTTTCTGCAAGTCGTTTGAATGTAACTCTTTGATACATTGGCTATCTGGTAGCCAACAAAAAGCTTAATTGTGTTGGATTCCTTAAATTCAGTATTTTTGTGTGATAAACTTTTTGCAAATTAGAAAATTAATTTAATTGAAAAAACTCTGGCATTTAAACTGCAGTAGAGTAAGCAGTATAGAAGCTTTCTGCATAGAATCCAGATGATCTGGCATAAGGCTACTAGTCAGTGGAAGACTATTTAAAAAAAAACAAAAAAAAAACCCGAACTAAAAAGTTGTTAAGTTATTTCCAGTGCTCGTTGTTCCTTGAGTCTTTGATGTGGCCTGTAGATCCAGGTCTGTGAGGTTTTCCTCTCAATCAGCAGCTGTTAAAGAAACATTTCTCTCTACTAGATCTTGTGAAATTTAATTCTTGTTAGTCTGCTATAACAATGCAGGCTGAAGCTTGCTGGTACTGCAGTACAAACTGTGAGGTGTTTGGGAGCAATCAGGCAGCTCTAGGACTGTAGGTTTTAAATGACAGTTCTGTTACTTAAATAGGGTGGCTCCAGTCTTCTTAAGTGCTTCAATAAATGTCTGTGTGACAGTTTGAAGTGAGCTGCAAATACCAGGGTTGTTCAGGTAAATATATTCACATGTGCTCAGAAGCAGTCTAAGCCTAGAGACAAAACTGTGCAACTCCACTGCTTGTCAGTCGAATAACTGCAGCTGTTTATATATGCGCTTCTTGACTAAAGGACATGGAAAGCAAAAGGATGATACCACTTATGATGGTTTAAGCCTGCCATTGCAGTTTCCTTTAGGGTAGTATATTGAGCAATGCTTCTTTCTGAAATCAGAAGATTTGCATTCTGTTTGAGCTTAGTAAGAAAACAAAGTGTGCTTGTTAGAGGCAGAATAATGCTGCAGCATGTTTAAGTCCTGTGCAGTGTAGTTGTTTATTCCATTGATTTTTTCTGTGACCTGTGAACGTATCTTTCACCAGTGTAAACCTCCTTAGTAAGGCAGGAGTACATTGTGCCTTTACTTTGCCCAGGGGAGCGTGCATAGAGTTATTCAGACTTTGCTGGTACTTAAATAATTTGTGATAACTTGGTTAGAACAGTTCAGCTGTTGAAAAGCTTTGTGTAGTGTTTCAGAGGCCAAATTTAGTGTGACTTTCTACAAATGTAGTATTGCATACAATGTGGGCTTATTGTTGCTTAGCTAGCTCTGACAGGCTGTCTCACCAAGCAATATTTTATCTGTATTGAAACAGATTTCTAACACATTTATGATTCTAAATCTTCAGGGTATGTTTTCTTTTTGTAGATTCACTGGTTTTCAATTTTCAATTCTTTCATGATGGTGATCTTCCTGGTTGGCCTAGTGTCTATGATACTAATGAGAACTTTGAGAAAAGATTATGCAAGATACAGCAAGGAGGAAGAAATGGATGATATGGTAAGATCTGCATTAGCAATTTTATTTCAAACTTAACAATTTCTCTTCATGCATTCATTGAGTTAGCATCAGTTGGATGGCTTTCTTCAGTTGTCAGAAAACTCCCCGTGGGTGTTTTGAAAGTGTGACTGGTTTTCTTTACAACATGCTTCTAGGTTGCAACACAGAATTCTGTGTTGTTATTGTGTTAGTGTTTGTATCCCCATTTAGATTAAATGAGATCTACTCTGAATACATGCATGTGCTTCACTTCAGAGGATTTTAGAGGCAGGAAGGAAATCTAACAGATGTTACTGCATCCTACATTCAACTTGTATTTTTTGTCATTTCTCTCTTGAATGCATCAGATCTAATGGAAAAGTAATAGGCTTGCAATTGATTTACTAAATTAAATCTTTAATTAGTGCCTAGCTTGTGTGTTTGTCTAATTATGGTAATGTTTAATTACAATGAATGGATTTAATTCTTTTTGCTGTCGTTCCTAGGACAGAGATCTAGGTGATGAGTATGGATGGAAGCAGGTCCATGGAGATGTTTTTAGACCATCCAGTCATCCTCTCATATTCTCATCACTTATTGGCTCTGGGTGTCAGATCTTTGCTGTGTCTCTTATAGTCATTGTTGTTGCAATGATAGAGGACTTATACACAGAGTAAGTATAATTGTTCCGTGTCTTTCACATATAAATGCTTAAATGAACAAAATAATTTAAAAAGTGATAGTTGTGACTGGTCTGGGGAAAAGAAAAAAAAAAAGAAAAAAAAAGAAAAAAAAAAAAAAAAGTGTTCCAGAGCCTATAGGAAATAATCAGTAGTAGTATTTTGGAGGAGTCTTCAATTCTAGTGAAAGTTTTCTTGTAATCTGACTGTATGATTTGGTTGTCTTTAACTTCATGAATTCTTGCTTTTTTACATGATATATTTTGAAAGTAGTTTGTTCTTCTGTGGTATTGCTGATAGATTGTTTGGGAAAGAAGTGTTTGAAGATGCATGTCTCACTCCGGCTTTTATCTGGAGTGAGAGCGTATTACTGTATTACACTTTTTGTTTCCCTCTGTCCTGTGAAGATTAAATTATGAGTTTACTGTGTTGTGAATTACTGTTCTCTGCTGACAGTATATTAAGTCAATCTAATGCACAAGTCTCAGGTTTGGGAATTGAATCTCTTACATTTTTTCAAACAGATGACAGATGCTGCTTAGCAGATGTTGCATGCAGAACCTACAGTAGTAGGTGGTCTTTGGTCTTAACTAGGGAGAACTTTCTTAAACAGTACTCCAGTTCCAATTTAAGATACCAATTTTGGTTCACTTAGTTCTCTTCCTTGCTTTTCAATGTGCTTGAGTTCTTTTGCTGTTCTGGATTTATTCCTCAGTTTCTGTAGTGATTGTATTTTGAATAATGAAGAAAATTGTATTTCTTTGTGTTCTGTTTTCCTTTATCTGTCACCTGTCACCATTGGTTTTAAAAAGCTGTAGTACTCCTGATACACCACTAGAGAGAACTCTTGTTACTGAAGTTCACTGTTTTTAAATGGCATGTTTAAAAACCTACTCTGTGGTCGGTACCTTGGCATATTTTAATTTTTCATATGATGCCATTCCCCTTTGTGCCTCCTTGTCTGTATTTCTGCATACACTTACACACATTTGTAATGATGCAACGTGTTGGCACTTTAAGAGAGGGATTGAAGCAATTTCAGAATGCTTGTGCACTGTAGTGAAGCTATAAGTTGGTAACAGCAATTGTAAAATGCAACAGCATGGTAATTTAAGAAAGTATATGTGCACTTAGCCCTTTATTGCAACAGGTCTTTATATTACTTTAAGTGAATTCTGGGTGTGTAACTGACGGCTTGACCAAACCTGGACCAGAACATTCATATGTTGAGGAAAATGGCAGTGCAGTTTCAAAAATGCCATAAACCAGCAGTGTGGGAATGACTGCCTGTCAGTGTTCTTCAGGTCTGTTAAAACTGTTAAAGTCATGCACCTGATGCTATCTAAAAGCCTCTTGGTGAAATTGGATCATGCCAGCTGTTCATTTATTCATAATGATTTGTGCTTTGAGCGACTTCGCCATTAGAGTATTTGAAACATAAGTGAGTAAGCTTGAGAATAAGAAATGTTGAGATTTTACTTTTAGGTAAGCTTCTGCTGATCACTTTACAGATAACTTTGATTTACATGCATCACATCAAACTTCATGGTCTCCTGGGACTTTGCGCAGTTTTCCAATTTGGCTTAAGTTAGAACAGCTGTTAAAACTGGTTTCTGTCTAGCTTTCTAAATAGAAAATATTAGCTTTCTAAAATAGAAATACTGTTTATTTATTACAGAATCACAGAATGGCCAGGGTTGGAAAGAACCTCAAGGATCATGAATCTCCAACCCCCCTGCCACATGCAGGGCCACCAACCTCCCCATTTAATACTAGACCAGGCTGCCCAGGGCCCCATCCAATTTGGCCTTGAACACCTCTAGGGATGAGGCATCTACAACCTCTCTGGGCAGTCTTTATTAACCAGCAAATGTTAGTGTACTTCTCCTTTAATGTGTGTGCGACCAGCAGTTACATTTGTTTTGTTCACTTCTTCCGGTCATGGAAGCTGATTGCATTAAAGCTGACTTCTTTGATGGAGGCAGGCATCCAGTAATTGTTCATCAGAAGGCAAATTACCAGTAGTCCAGAATCTCTCAGAGCAGCAAACTGGCTGAAGTCTTTCTGCTGCTTCTTGTAGCCAGTGGCAGAGGGATGTGGGGAAGCAGTTCTCTTCACAGATAATTTGCAGCTTGCTATTCTTAAGTATCATTTTAAAAATGTGTGCTGGGATGGCTTTTATAATTTAAAATTATTAGGTTTGCATGTAGAATTTCAGAAAGTGTGCCAAGATGAATACTTCAACATTTAATGAGGTGATAATTTAGAAATGACCGAACTCTTCTGATTTGACTGCTCTGTGCTGATCGTGGTTCCAGTATTTATGGTTTCTAAATCCACTTTTCTGATTTTCTCTAAGGTGAACACTATTGGTCTTAAAAGTTATTTCCTGAGGGATGGCAGAAACGTTTTTCAGAATCATGGTCAATTTTTTTTAACACTGACGTTTATGTTAATCAAAGGGTGACTTTTATCTGCAGTAGTTGAATCTTACATTTAATATATGACAGTTAAATATTGCATTCACTAATACAAATCCATATGCCAGAGTATTTTGGTCAGAGGTGAGATTTTGTACTTGATTCCACTGAAAATAAGTGCACAATAGAAAAGAGTTCTGTATGCCAGACCCATGTTTCCCAGATTGAGTTATAGTTGACCAGAAGGTTTGAATACAAATAGTTCTTATTTTTATGTAGACTTTACCTACATTTGCACATTTTACTATAATCTTTTCTCTAATACTGTTTGCTTTTCTATTTCATTTACAAAACCACTTCTTGTAGGAGAGGATCAATGCTTAGTACAGCTATATTTGTTTATGCTGCAACATCCCCAGTGAATGGATATTTTGGAGGAAGTCTTTATGCTAGACAAGGAGGTAAATTGTTTTTGTGTTTCAGCATGTTCATTACAGTGTTTTATGAGGTGTTATTTTTATTTTCAGTGACATCGAAGTATTCTCACGGAGTGACATCATTCAGTTGGAATTTGTTAAGATAGTAATTATTTTGAATTTGTTTAATTTTCTTTATTCCATATTAGCTCTGTTTTTTGTGTAAAAATAGCAAAACTGTGGTTAATTTAAAGATAAGTACGTCCTTGTGATTCTGCTACCTTAATCCGTTCCTTACTCTGCAATAAGAAAGTAATCAGTATCTGTTATCTTCTACAGGGCTTTAGGAAAAATATAGAAAAAATAATTCTGGTGTGATTGAAAATATTCAGTCTTAACTGCATTGAAATCCATCGTGCATTTGGAGGTTAGACATCTGTATATGTGTGGCCTACATATTAACCTAGTGATTTCTAGGAAAGCAGATTTAGGTAAATCATTTCCAAAATAGTGTTCCAAACTTTGTAGTTCAGACAGATCTGCATTTTGTTTCCAGTTCAAATGCAGTAACTATGAAATGCTATCATATTGGCTCATGGTGAAAATGCATATGATGGTCTTGAAACCATATGCTGTTCTTCTGACTGTTTTACATTTAGTGCACACTACAGAGCCATGTATGTTGTATATACTTAAATTATATGTTGTTTAAGAGCTTTAGAAAGTGAATATGTGCAGTGAAAATTAAGGTATTGTCCAAGAGAAGCTTTGTTGTGAAGCTTCTAAGGGAGCTGTGTACAGTAATATCTGGTAGCAAATGTTGTTCTTCCTTTGGTGTTTAGGAATCCTTTTCCTTGTAACTTTTCTGCTGCTGCAGAGGTCTGAGTTCTGTTTTGCTGTATATTTTGCTTTACACCTAGGTTAGCTAGTTGTTTAATGCATCCTGAATGCATGAATTCAGCTTAGTTGGGTTGAGACAACCTGGAGCAGGTGCTGCCTGAAGATAGCTGTACTGCTGAGCTGGCCCTAGAGCAGAGTTTTCATGCAGTGTAGCCGTAACCCCAGGATGTGAGCAGGCTTTGCAGTGGAGCCAGCTCTAGTATCTCTGGCACTGCCCGTCTGTAGCCTGTAGGTATGTGCTTATGTTTTATACCCCAGTTTCTTTGGCCATCTTTGTCAATGCATGCTGTTTTTCAGCCAGAATGTGCTCACACCACGTCTGTTTTTCTTTTCACGTGGCCTAGAAAATTGATTAATGTATTGTCTCATAGAAGTTTCCAAAAGGCAACTAAAGTGGTAGGTGACTCTTGGCTCTTGTATCCTTGCAGTCTGTTGTTATTTATCCCTTTCGTCTTTTTGGGGGGAGAAGAAATCAAATATCTAATTCTGGAGAGCTTACTGGTATTTATAAAAGAACTTTCTGAACAGATTCCATTGGAATGTTCCTTCTTACAGGAAGGCGATGGATAAAACAGATGTTCATTGGAGCTTTCCTTATTCCGGCAATGGTGTGTGGAACTGCCTTCTTCATTAACTTCATTGCCATCTATTACCATGCTTCAAGAGCTATACCATTTGGAACCATGGTGAGTCATTTTAGTGGAGAATTTAAAAACCACTGTAGACATGGAAAACTACCTTTTAATCAAAATATGTTTGTGAGTCATGGTTTCAGCTGTTTAGTTACAAATTTAATCTGGGAAGGTTTTCATGTGCTTCAAGTATAATTTCCTTTAATCATAACAGAACAGATGCTGATTTCCAACAGCAGGCCTTTCTCTGCTTAAAATGTCCCTTCTGCTTTGTGCTCGATCTTCATTCTGTAATAATCTTGTACAACACACAAAGTCAGCAACTTGAATGTTCAACTGATGACAAATGCTAACTGTTTATAAACTTAAACATAATCCAGAAGGAATCAAAGTGGAAACCACTTCCAAATTACTGTAGTCAAACAGGAAAAAAAAAAAAAGCGCTAAAATTTGAGACAAGAAGTCCTGAGGAGATCTGGGCTTGAGAAAAAGAATCACTGTTTTTACTTTCTGAATAGGTATTTAGTATCCAGTTATGGTCTTGTGACTGTGTGTGTTAACCATGTCACTTGGAGAACAATGCTTGCTGGATTACTTTAGTATTTAATCAGTGTAACTTTTCTTGTTTCTCATGGCTTTTGTGTGGGTTTTTTTTTGTGCTATTGTTGGCCCTTTCAAGTAACCTGAAATAACCCTGTGAGTACAAAATAGGAAATAATAACTTGGCACTTCAGCAGAATTTCTTTTTGAACTTACGAGGGATGTTATTTCAGAGGAGGACTTTTTAAAGTTGTACTACAAAATAGCTTTTTAAAATTTTATGCAATGGTACTTCAAGAAATACTGAAGGAAGATATGTTATCTTTGCAGGATCTGTAGCAAATCATAATATGAAACCTTTGTCAAAGCTCCCTTCTTTTCACATCGGATTTAGTGAATTGTTCGGTCAGAGAGGTTTGAGTAGCTGTGGATTTCTTCTTAGTTTGTCTGTCTGTTGCAAAATGAAGCTTATTAACACAATTTTTATCTTATAAATTGTAATATTAGAGATATAATCAAACTCAATGTATGACTGAAAATATTTCTGAAGAGCGCATTGTTAAATAATGAATGTGGTAGAAATCATAAATGGTAATTAAAATGAGGGAGACAATTCTCAGTTCCAGGCAAAAGCTTTTAATAACTTTTTCTGATAGAATAGTAATTACTTCTCATGTTTGTGCTGATTATAGTTCTTTATTAGAAGTATTTGCAATGTCCACCAAATTGCCAACTTTTTGCATTGATTGTTATAAAACTAACTACAAAATCAAGTTAAATGTGTTTATAAACAGTTCATTTATTTTTTCTTGTTTTCTTCTTGAAGAAAGTAGACTAAAACTTTCTTTGATAATGTTTGTATTAATCAGTGAGTGCCCCAAAGGGATATTGTAGTGTTTTTTCTTTCCTAAGCTTGCAGTCATGTATAGTATTGTCAGAAAGTTTTATAACATTGATCTTTGACATGTGCAAAGGGGATGTGTTTTACTGCTGAGCAAGCATTTACGATATCAGATTTCTCACTTTGTGTTCCTATTTGGAACCCAGAAATGCTGAGGAAAGGGAATTCCACCTGCGCTGAAGTTTGTCTTGTAAATCTGTTCAGCTGATGTGTATTTTAAGATCATGGAAACATGGACGTGCAAAAGCAGATGGGAATATAAATCTTCAGGGGTCACTTAATCAGGGATGTTAGGGCTCTTTATACATAGTGATTTTAACAGTCTCAGGGTTTTATGAGCGTGTTTGAATCGTTATGACTGGTAATAAAACTCCAGTGGAGTTAGGGGACTTTAGTAGGAGCAGGTTATGAATTGGAAACTTCATCAGAATCATCAACGCTCTAATGAATTCAAATTAACTAATGGAGCTGGTTGTGAAAGGCTGTGAAAACTGTTTGAAATTACTGTGTTATGCTGTGGTCTGAAGTCCCTGGGAAGCTCTCTAGATATATGAATAAGATACCTTTGCATCTTGTCACTTTTGTTTTTAGTGTAGAGAATCTTCCATAATTCTTTAATGTAAACTTGTTGCTGCTTCTGTTTGGTGGAATTAAAATCTGTCAGGTGAATACACTCGAACTCAGAAATGGCTTACCTACCCTGGGATATCTTGAGGCTACCCTCCTTGATTTAAAATTTCTGGCAAGAATTAACCACTTTTCTACAGTGCTGTAAAAGTGGGAAAAGCAAAAACTGAATTGCTGAAAGGTTGCTAAGAGACTGTGCTTTAATATGACATCCTATGATTTGCCCTGTTTCGCGTTGCTACTTGCAAATGAACTGCAAGGTTCACTTCTCTGCACCTTAATTCCTTCTTCCAGACAGATTTTTTCTGTTAACTCTAGGCAGGGGCTGCTGATGCTGTCAAAACCAAGATAAGCAAGTTGACACGCAGTTTCTGCATCTTTGATCTATCTGCTTCTCTGCATTTTGTGTTTAAGTACTCAGAATAATCGATCCCTCCAGGACCATCGTACACCTCACTGTTGTTTTAGACTGTTTTAAATATCAAAGCTTTGTGCACCTTGAATATCTTTTCCTTGATGTCTGAGATTGAATCAAAGATGTGGCAAGGACTAGGAAGACCACAGTTATTTTCTGCAGTGTTTCATCAGTGTTGGAACTCTGCCTTTAGCCCTTTTGGATGTTCATGCCAGCTATACTGGGGCAAATTTTGTGCAGTACTTGAGCCTCAGCAAAGGCTGAACTTCTTCACTGGGACATCCTTCAGTTGCCCTTCCCTTCAAAATGCAGCTAAGAATGTGGCAGATTTTACTCAAATATGAGAGCTTTTTAAAACTTGATGGCTTAAAGCTTTCAGTACCCTTAGCATTTCAAGTAAATGTAAAAGTCTGTTTTTTCTTTTATCTTTTCACTTTTATGTGTGCTCCTTGGGTGTTCTACTCTTTGTTCTTTTGGAGCCCAAAATTGTTTTCAGTTTGTTTGTTGGTAGAATCTCATTACTACTGAATGTGGAATTCTGAAGCTGTTGTATATCAGCCTTAGCTGAACTTCCATTGATTTTTGAGTCTTCCCAGTGTATTAATAATTTTATTTTGTTGTGTTTTAATTACAAATGGTAAATAGAGCATAAGGCAACTAAAAATATTTTTAGTAATAGCAAGTGAAGTGAACTCTCTTGAGTTTTTGAAGGAGTATGATGGCAGTTCTATGCAAGATTACTAATTAATGCTGAATTTCTAGAGTATACCATGGTAGAACCTCCTTAATTCTGACATTTCACAAGCTGTGACTCTTACCTTGTTCTGCATGTAATATGTAATTTAAAGGTTCCCATTAGGACTAGTATGACTGATGTAATATTCTGACTGCAGAATCCAAGCAGCTTGAACTATTTAGATTGTACCTTTTTTTTTTGTCTGGACAGTAGATTCCTGTGTGACTAACATTCTGGTGTTCATTTTTAGTGATATAATTATATTAGTTATTCACAAAGTACTTATCTTGGGATCAAGAAACTACTGTTTGCATCCTTTATTCTTTGTTACTGGAAACTTTGTTACTTTGAAACTGGAAAGAAGTATTTTCTATGACAGATAGCTTAATCTAGGCTACGGCCACCCCTGACTGCTATAAGGTGAAATGGGTGTTGGTTGCCGCTAAAAGAGGTGAGTATGTTAACACCACAGATCTTCATTCATTGAGCCAGATCACGAAATGAACTGTCTGAATCAGAGCTGTCTAAAAAAAAAAAGGAAAAAAATCTAGTTAGATGTGTTCAGCAGTTTGCTCCCTCACATTTGCTTGAAAGTGACTGTGGAGTCCTTGGTCAAAAACAGCATTTATGTTGAAATTGACTCAGCTTAATGCTGCTGGCTAAGTTTGTTAACAGTTCTATTTATTAGCCAGAGTAACATCCTAGATTAGCAGTTCAGTTGTTATAAAATTAAAAACAATTTATTTTGAAGCCTTCTTTTCTTGCTGTATGTGATATTTTGTCCAATACCATGTAGAAAACTTTCACTGTACGGATTCATTACCTCTACTGGGAAAAGGTTTCATGCTGTCTAAGGGTGCAGTTTTGGTAGGTGACAGGAAAGATCAAACTCCTGCCTTGACAGTTAATTTTTATTGCTTTTCTCCCTTGTGCATTAAGCAGTCAAGGCACCACTGCCTGCCAGTTGCTGTTTAATATTAGATATGCCCATAAAAATTTTAATTATCACCTTCGAATGAAGTTTAATCTACAGTTGTCAGAAAATATGAAACACATGGTCCTCAAACATAAATTATTTTCCCCTCAACAATGTTTCCTTTCAAATAAGGAGAAGCGAATTCTGTGCCTTCAGTCAAGGGCAGTAAATATTCTTTCCCCCTTAAAACAAACAAAGAAAAGGTGTGGTGTAGAAACAGCACAAGCTTGGTGAGGTTGATGGTTTCTCCTGTGACAACTACAATCTGTGTACTAAATCACATACTCAGGTGTGAAGAAGATATGTAACAAAAATGCAATAGCTGAAATAAGTATGTTATAATGCAGTGTCTTGATAGAAAAGTTCATGTAATTTGCTTGTGTTTATATGAGTTATGGAGAGTGTGTGCTTGTTCTGTGCTTTTTTAATAAACTACTGTTTTTTTCAGTTGTAGTAGATCTGCTGTTCACATAGTTTGTTTTCTGAAGCGATGGTGAACACTGCTGAATGAATCTCGTAAAAGACCCATTAGGATGTAATTCTTTCATCTCTGCCTGTTGCACAACTGCTATTATTGCTTCTTATTAAAATTTTAAAAAATAAATAAAATTACTGGTCCCTCTGGAGAGGTGCTTCTGTGGGAAAGCAGAGCAACCTCCATTGATCCTGCCTTCATTCCTTCTCACTGTTTGTGATGATAAAATGGAGGCCAGTAAGGCCCTGATCTGCTTTTACTATTGTAGTGTATTGTAATCTCATTCTTTGAAACCTACAAGGCAGAAATCTTTCTTTTTCTTCTTAACTTTGTTTGTTCTTTGTTGTTTTTGTTTGTTTGTTTGTTTGTTTCCTTTTTACAATCAAGAGCTGGTTTTACCCCCACACAAATTCTGTTTGTTTCAGATTTGGCTTTAAACTCTCTGTGAGTTTAGGAATTGCCTAGTCTGCATTGTAACTGCCATGGTAATTTGTGGCAGTAGGCAGAACGTGTTCGTCTTAGGAGGAGGCAATGTTTGCACCTCAGATCTGAAATAAATAGGATGTCAGAAGCTTAAAAAAAAAAGCTGGTTATTTCTGGTCATTTGTCATGTCCAAAGAATGTCAAGAATGAAGAAAGTAATTTTCAGCTAGCATCAGTCTACACAGGTAGGCTACCTTGAGGTCAGGCAGTGAGGTGAAAGTGAGAGAAAAGGTGCTACTGAGATTAGTGGTGTGTTTTGATTGTAAACAACAGTGGTTTTGCTGATCAGCTTTCTAAGGACAGCAGGTTGCTGTCACCGGAGCACTGTTGTTTGAGAAGACTGAATATTCACATCTTTATCAGCTAGTGCAACTTGTCAGAGGCAGGTGGAAGTGTGAGACATTGCTAAGCCTGCACTGTGATCTCCCCTTGCTCATTTTATTTACCCACCCTTGCACTGCAAAATTATCTCAGTTAATTTTTAGACTTCTTGGTGGCTCCAGGAAAAAAAAAAAAAGCACTGTAAATCCAGGTGCTCTCAGAACATAGTGTAGCATTAAGACAAGTGGTGCATTGTGCTGCTCAGTAGATTTCAGCAAAGGTTCTGGCTGTTCAGTCTGAAATTCATTCATTTTTCAACCAAATAGAACAAAACGTATTACAACATTGTCAGTCATGTTTTGGCTGATATGGTAACAAAACCACAAGCACTCAAGTTTTCTGATGGATGCCAATTACAGACGTACCGAGGACAGGTTGGCAGGAAGCCATTATTCAAGGAACATTGGTCTGTCTTAGCTCTTTTTATGCGGATAATCATTTCTAGATTTCAGAGTTGTTCTGGGTTTGTCTCCCAAAAAATGCAGCAGCCATGCCCGGCAGGAGCAAGTTGGGCCTGTTCCTTGCTCACCTGATCTGAAGCCATTCAGCTCTGTGGTTGTATCATTAGAGTGTGATGATGCTGGATGCCTTTCCTCATCTCTTGAGTTCGCAGCTCAGTGGCTAGACCTTGGTTTCCTTCTCTGAGGCTGTATTCCTTCCATGCAGACTTTCTGTGGTAGATGTTTTGTGAGATGGAAAATCACAAGCCTGTAAGTTTTCTTCCAGTGAGACTGAAATTCAAGGCTGTTGCTGGACAGTTTTTCTGTAGTTAAGTACTGAGATGGATTTGCTTTCTACTGATATCTACAGCCAAAATTTATGTATGAGATCAAGAACTGAAATGAAGCTACATATTCTTGATAACTCTGCCCTGCAAAAGCCAGCTGTAGTTGGATGAGTAGTACAGATGCTCTCCCATGGGTGCCCCTGGCTGACCTTCCTACCAGTGCCAAGCAGAAGCCCACCTGATAGCCGAATGTAGGGAGAACCACAGACAAAGGCAGCCTTCTGCACCCTGTATCCCTCAGCAGGCAGAGTGCAAAGCAACCTCGTCTTTCAGTGGAAATGACTTTGATATGGTCAGCTCACATTCCTTAGAGCCTCTTCAGGCCTTAATTCTTGAATATCTTTTTACCCCTCCAGCTCAGACAAGCTGGGTCTTTTTGGCCTGTATCTATTAGATCTAAAGTTGCTGTTTATGTTTGTGGTACTGGTGCTCTTGTCCTGTAAAGTTTGCAGGATTTTTAAAGTATTTTATTAAGTGTAGCACTCAACATGTTCTTTCTCTCAGATGGTTTTTGGCATTTCTCTCTCAAAATTCTCATCTGCTCATTCTTTTAGGTTGAGCAGCTTTCAAGTGCAGAGCCCGCATTCATTATATGAATTATATACTTCCATAATTCATTCTTAGTTGACCTCAGTGTTCTGCCTAAGACATTGTGCTTACTTACCTGTGTTTTTCCAGTAATGGAAAAGAAATGGGAGATACTAAATGTGTGTCTGCTTTATTACTGCCAAGTGTAAATACTAGTTAGTTTCCCCTTATTTACTGATGAAGGTTCTCATTTTAGTGGCTAATAACGCAATGCTTTAATCATATCTTCTCAAAGAGGTATAAAACAGTATGGAGAGTGTTTCTACTTGTTGACTGACTGGTTGGTGTACCACTTCTGTGAATTTTAAAGTCTTGATCCATTCAACCATTGGAAATGTTTCCTGTTTGCATCTGGCCTGAACTAGTGATACAGTGCAAGTCAGTAACACAGGGATAACCCACTCACTCTTCTCGTGTCAGATGCTGCTTTACATTCGTGTCATTGACTTAATACTTGTTGTATTGAACTAAAGTACTATGACTCTTCATCCCCAAAAGTTAATACAATTATTAATACTAATTCATTGTATGCTAAAGATTTGTGAGTATTTAACTTGTTGCGAAACATTTTTTCTGTTTTGGAAAGTGAAAATGCACTACCTTCCAGGAATAGTAGTAGAGATACATGAATATATTGGAAAAATTGTCCTGGTAAGCTTTTAGGGAGGATGCCTCATTAGAAAGATCTGGAACATTAGCTTGACTTTGCATTGTGCTTAAACCTAATTTTTGTATGTAAGTAGGGCCATTGTGCTTTTAAACTAAATATTTGTATATACCAGTGGTCATTTGTGTCCTGGCCATCTGTGTTCTTAATTACCTGCATGATGGATAGCAGAGAAAATCAGACCTAATATTTTGATTGGTAGCATTCTGATGTGGTTTTGCAATTCTTGTTGAGGATTCTTGTGGGGATTGGATTTAAATTCTTGTACCCAACAGTATTTGTTGTAGATTTGTATGCAACTACCTAACTGCTAGGCTGACTCCCAGGGATAGCTGCAAAAAGTGAAAAGAAGCTGGCAAAGCTCCCAGTGATGAAATACAATTGAGGTTTCAGTTTAATTCCATACTGATTAATACGATGTTTAGAGGAAAACAATAAAATGAAGAATCTGCAATAGTTCTATAATTGATGTAAGAAAATATGTCTAACACTTTTTAATAATATCTATTATGAAGTTTCTCAGGGAATAAATACTTCATTTGATAAAATAGTTGTATATTAACTAATGCTTCATAACCAAGAGTATGATTCTGCACCAGTGACTGATACAGCCAGACAGGGTAGGTTGATTATCTTCTTTCATCTTTTTGATGTTTTTTTAAATTATTATTTTATTTTTCATTTACAGGTGGCAGTATGCTGTATTTGTTTCTTTGTCATTCTTCCACTGAACCTTGTTGGCACAATTCTTGGCCGAAATCTGTCAGGACAGCCCAATTTTCCATGTCGTGTCAATGCAGTGCCTCGTCCCATACCAGAAAAAAAATGGTAAAAAAAAAAAATACATGTTAACTAAATGCATTTGCTTCAGTACATTATAAGTGACTTATCATGCATGATCACTACAGCTTTCTAAAGTAACTTTTCTGATTAGAGTTATGTCTGGAAGAGTACCTTTACTAAAATTTTATAAGTATGACTTTTGTCTTTTGAATGCAACCACCAAGCACAGTTAATGGGTAATAGATAAAGCAGATTTCACAGTCCTGGATCACTGGTTTATGTTTGGCCTGAAATGCTCCCCAGTCTCTTACATAAAAAGGATGGTTCCAACCTATTTCTGATGTGGATGTCTTGAAACTAAACCTGCTTTCCTTATTTAATGCCTCTTACAGGTTTAGGATTCAGTGTGCCTTGGAGGCAGAACCGTTCTGTTTAATGGTCTCCACTTCCAAATTGAGACATGTGTAGGGTAAAAGTGGGGAAAAGCTTGTAGTGCTCTTCTGTATTTTTGTTGATGGTACAGAGCCTAAAATATTCTGAAGTAAATAGTTTGAATTGCAAATAAGCTTAATTATTTTTGCAAGATTTGTAAAGGAGTGCCTGGTCTCAATGAGTAGACATGGTTTTTTTGCAAAGCTTGAATGCAGCCACTTTTTCCTATTAATTTAACATAGAGATTGAGGCAGCAAGCTATGGAAATGAAAATATTCTCAGAGGATTTTCTTAATAGATTTTTCTTGCTTTCCCTGTTCAGAGGAACACAGTGTGAAGGGGACACTGAAACGTGTATGCTCACAATATCCAGGAAGTGCAACACCCTTAATCTCTTGATAGTGGTGGATTGTGCAGCTCAAATGCAGGATTTGATTTATACTGTGACCTGTATGTTGGGAATCTGGTAGATTTTGCAGGATAGGATGACACACACACACAAAAAGATGATAATGAAGATATAGATACATCTTATATATAAAGATTATGTAATTGCATGGTGTCAGTTTAGACAGCTCTCCCTATAAATAATAAAAGGAAGCTCAAAATTAAATCACTGGTCACCAACTATGTTTGGAATCACTGCAAGTACTAGACAGATCACCTTTAGTAGGTGACAGGCTCACCTGTAGGTGGGTAAGTATTAATTTTTGGCCATATTCTTGTGACTCAGTATAGCATTAAAATGAACACTGGTTCTTAATCATATAAGGATCACCCCGTGGAATTTTCATTCCGGTATTTGCAGTATCTGTCATCAACAACAACACTGAGTTTTAATTACTTCATTCAAGGCTGGTGGATGTTCTGGGGTTGGATTGCTTAGGTTCTTTCCTGGCAAGAGAAATTTTTCTGTAGCTGTTAAGGCTGCTTAGATGCATGCCTCTATGCTTGTAGGTTGGTGTGAGTCTTATGTTTTTTTCATGTTTCCCCAAGAATGACTCCTCATTCTACCCATATGAAGCATCCTTGGGGTGCCTTCTTTCTAATATACTGGTATGAGACATATTCTTGTTAGCATGCCTTTAAATAATTTTCTGGGCTTTATAAAGTACCTGGTTATGTGTTGTATTATATTTTTAGAAATATTATTATTGTCCCTAAACTGGTCTTAATATCTTCTAGGTTCATGGAACCAGCTGTTATTGTTTGCCTTGGTGGAATCCTCCCTTTTGGATCAATTTTTATTGAAATGTGAGTTTGACAGCCATTTGCCCATTTGATTAAAAACAGTAAGTTAAGTTGAATTGCAATATTGTGTGTATATTTTGTTTACTCTCTGCAGGTATTTCATTTTTACTTCGTTCTGGGCTTACAAGATCTACTATGTTTATGGCTTTATGATGTTGGTTCTGGTTATCCTCTGCATTGTGACAGTTTGTGTGACTATCGTTTGTACATATTTCCTGCTAAATGCGGAGGATTACAGGTGGTAAGTATTGTGGTATATGTGTATGTCAGTATATGTGGTTTGTGTAGTTGACCAGGCTGGGAGTTTTATAGAATCAAGAGTCTTGACAGGTCTTTTCAAAGTATCCCATGTCCAGATTTTGTCTGTAGGGAATAAAAGTGAGTTCTTGGATCCTTTCTACAGAGGGGCTTTCTTGGTTTGCATGCATCTGGGCACATATGTGTATATGCATTAAAAAATACATTGAGGTACAAATGAATATAAAGAAGGATTATCATTTGATATCAGTAGTTGATCTTGGTCTTGCCATAGCAGCTTTTGTCATGTGTAGCAGATGTAGATTTTGATAAATAAATCTGTAGAACCAGGATGCTTTATTTTTAGTGCATTGTGAATCTTCTTGGGAAGCATTTTCAGTAGATGTGTGATGTGTGTGTGTTTACTTTCAGGCAGTGGACAAGCTTTCTTTCTGCCGCATCAACTGCGATATATGTTTACATGTACTCCTTTTACTACTACTTTTTCAAGACAAAGTAAGTGACGGTTTTCTTACTTAAATATCAGATCGACAAAGAAGTTTATTGGGATAGACCTACCATAAATTTGTATTTTTTCTTTTTCAGGATGTATGGCTTGTTTCAGACATCATTTTACTTTGGTTATATGGCAGTATTTAGCACAGCTTTGGGAATAATGTGTGGTAAGTTTCAAATATATTGAAATTTTTCAGTCAGAATTTTTCAGACTGTTATGTTTTCTGACTTTAGCTCTGTGTCTTTGGTGCAGGAATATGTATGAATTTTAAGGAAGAGTATTTTTGTATTGTGGAGTGAATTTCAGCTTCTCTGCAAAGTGGAAAGACTCAGTATTGGGCAAGAATACAAACAAGAAAGAATAGGTTGTTTTTAGAGCAGACTAACTTCTTTGAAGTAAATTCCATGTTCGATTGAGTCCAGTATATTTTGTTAATATTTTATTTTGCAGTTTTCAGTGTTGCCCTTTGCCAGACAGCTAGGTGTACGCGCTGAGGCACCATTGGTGTTGCAGTACTGATGACGCTACCTTCTGTATCCTGTGACGTGTTTATGTGTGGGTGACAGTTCAAGAAGGACTGGAACATCAGGGCAGCATAATATTGGCGTATTCAGAGATGAAGGGGAATGCAGAGTGCTCCCATGTTCAGCAGGATTTCATTGCTTTTTAAGATACTTGTTTTAACAGGTGTTCAGTGAAAAATAGCGCTTTTTATGGAAGTCATCCAATCAAGCAGCCATGTATAGTTATTTGTCTGATAGTTTTATTTTTATCCTTTTTTTTTTTCCAGAAAGAACGTGGTTCTTTTATGCATTATGTATGATCCTTATTTTGTACTTTCCTTCACAGCAGTGAGTGAGTAGTCCTCTAGACTCTAGTGGAAGGCTTTCTTTGAGTTAGATATTTGGGACCCATGGAGTCTTACTGGGGTTGAGTTTACTTTCTGTAAAGTATACATTTGCTGATATCTCAAGAGGGTAATTTCACAATGCTTTTTAAAAAGAGGAAATCTAATCTTGCCTCATTGGGTTCTTGGCACATTACAAGACTTCCCTGCTGTTCTGGTAGTCTCACAGCCATTTTTTTTTTCTTTAATAGGCTTATACTTTTCAGCTCTAATCTTTTCTTTATAAAGTGCTCAGGCTGGTATTGATTAAAATGTCTGTGATGTAGAAGCTGAGCTTGCCCACCAGTTCCTGTAATTAAAATGTTTTTTAAAACATAGAAGAGTTGGGTTGTCAGATGCTTTCCTGTCATGATAGTACTGCACTTGGTGGAATATTAGGACAAAATCTAAATTTTTTCAGAATCAGATAATAATTCTGTTACGTTTCATTTCCACACCTCTATTGAGATTATTTTTTTCTTTTTTTAACTGTGTTGTAAGAGAAGCTGTGCGATTCCTTTTTACTGAGAACTCATATTTTCAGCGTGGGGGGGAGGGGAAGTCCCCTGTCAAACAGCATTTGTCCAGGAAGCTAGCACAGTTCTCTGAGTGTACAACTCTTGTGTGATGTTTGTAGAGCTGTGGTTTTGGATGCTTATGCAAGTGGCCAGTTCAGTATCACAGTTGGCTATGAGATGAACTAGTTCAGACCAAGGCAGCCACAGTGTAGGAGTGCAGGCTAGTATCATCCAACTCTTTTTTTAAGTGCTGCTGATTATGCATAGTTGTGGGATACTTTGTTGCATTAAGTCTTGTGTCCTCTGCAGAACACCCACAAGTTCTGGCACTGGACTGTAGGGAGCCAATGAGAACTTTAAAATCTGTGGAGCTTTTACTGCCAGAGAATAAAACTGATTCCCCAACTCAGTGTATGGCTGTCTTTGTTTCAACTGGGCTGGAATTGTTTTCTTCGGAGTGTCTGATATGATGCTTTGTTTTGCTTGTAGGAGAAAAGGGATGTTGAGAGCACATCAATGTTTATAGTTGCTGCTAAGCAGTGTTGTACTAAGCTAATGACGTTGCAGCTAAGGGCCCAAGGAGCTGGGAGGGAACAGAATTAAGACAGCCAAGTTAAAGTAGATGAAGGGATATTCCATACCATATAACATCGTGTGGGAGTTTTGAAGGGAGTCAGGGGTTCATCTTGCCCTCTTCTCCTCACTGAGGAGCTAGCTGGGCATCAGCCAGGGTGCACTGAGCAATTGCTTGTGCAACTCTTCTTATATACATGCATTATATGAACATATGTATAGTCATTACTATTTTGCTTTATCTTTTCCCTATCTTAGTAAATTGTTTTTTCTCAACCCACAAATTCTGCTTTGTTGTTTCCAATTCTGTCCCTCGTTCCACTGGGAAAGGGAGGAGCAAGCGAACAACTGTGTGGCACTCAGCCACCTGCCAGGTTAAACCACAGCAGTCATTTTGGGGCACAAAGGTTTGAAATAGCAGCAGATCTGACCGGAGCATGTTGACACATGCAACAAACAAACAACAAAAAAAACCCCTACCAAACAAACAAAAAAATCAGTGACCTGTTCTTTTACTACTGCTGTGACAACGCGTAATCTGCTCATGACTCTTACTAATTTGAAAACCACAGGTTGCAATTTCCTTTAACTACTAACTGCTACTAGTTTAATCTCTTTGCACAGACCTCCTTGGAGTTCAAGACTCCTGGGATGGGGATCTATTATTATTTGTGCCTTGTGGGAAGAAAAAAGCCATCTGCCAATAAAACATTCATCCAGAAGGCATGCAACTTATAATAAAAACCTGCCCTCCCATCTACCTTCCCTGCAGAGTGGGTGATTGTATGTTTTTTACCCTCTGTTCAGAAAAAGGGACCCGGTTATTGGCAGCAGTAGGGGGGCTTCTATATTTATCGAGGCCAAGTGAGCATGGCCTCTTGGTAAGATGGCTTAATGGATTTAGTTTGCTAGGCTAGGGGAGTTCTTACCAGATGATTGCTGGGAGCGTGGATAATTGGAGAGAATGTTTGAGAACAACTATTGCAGATAAATAATTTTGTGTGCAGGGAGTGTGATTTTATGCAACTGTTTATTTCTGGTTCATTTTGATCAGCTCTCTAACATTCAACATTTTCTGTTTACTTTGCAGGAGCTATTGGTTACATGGGAACAAGTGCCTTTGTTCGGAAAATCTACACTAATGTGAAAATCGATTAAGGAAATAAGGAAATTGAACTATGGATCAGTTCCTGTATTCAGGGGGATGAACTTGCACAACAAAAAGCGCGAGAAGAGATTTGGGTTTTAACACTGGGCACTATATGGGTCTCCATTTTGTGGATGGCTTAAAGTAACATCTATTTCATTGATCCTAGGTTCTTAATGACTGCTTTCTCCAACTGTTCACAGCAAATGCTTGGATTATATGCAGTAGGCATTACTACAGTACATGGCTAATCTTCCCAAAAGAACAAACAAACAAAAAAGACCCCAGCGCATTTAAGATGAATAGGCTAGCTCTCTTCAGTGAAGAGGACAAACGGTTTATTTAAAGCATTTGTTCCATTCAATAAAAAGGGGGAAGCTTGGCTGCTAAAACTACTTGATCAGTAGTCTTCCTGGTACTTAACATTTCTAACTGATGTAAAAATGCTGTTCCAGAAAGATTACTTTTCTGATTTTTACTGCCATTGCCAGGATAGGAGGTATGTTTTATATTTTGAATCCAGGTGCTTTTTGGTTTATTTGCGTTATCGACTGTACCCTACATTCGTTTGAAAATAATTTAAAAATATATTGAAAAACCCACATGCATGTAATATATCAGCTCTCATTCTAGTTGGACCAACTTCCCTTTATTTATCTTTAAAGTAATATCCAGCTATATCTTAAATCCATCCAAAGAAAATAGAGTTTGAAGACGGATGTGTTCTCTGCAATGCAATTTACTGTACAGTTAGAAAGCAAAATGTTAAATGAAGAGGATTGTTTGTTTTTTAATAAACGCTCTGAGGTCTAGATTAAAACAAAACCAACATTTTAACTGAATGTCTAAAGTGATTCTCCTTTTTTTTTTTTTTTTTCTTTTTCCAAGTTATTCTTGCTTTTTTGGGGGGATTTGAATGAAGATTTTCCTTTAGGCATTATACCAGGGGTAATAAGTGTATATAACATTAAATAATGTAACTTAGGTGTAGATCCCAAATGTATTTGGATGTACAGATTTACTACAGAGTACTTTTCTGATGATTCGGTGTAAAAATGTGTGAATTTGGGTGGCTTTTTACATCTTGCCTGCCATTGCATGAAAAGTTGGGTTTTCTTCACAATGTGTGTATGTCATGCTTTTCTGTTCTTTCCTTTCTCAAGCTCTTACAGGAATTAAATTTGTAATTTAGAACATTTTAATTTTTGTTAATCCTATCTGGACACTTGTGTAACATCCAAAGCACAGTTGCTTTACAGTGTTCAGAAAACTAAAATAAACTTTTCAGACAAAAATGTTCGGATTGTGAAAATAGATGAGTTTACAGCTGAAAATGTTTGAAAAGGCAGTGAATGCCTGTTTCTGTATATGGCATCAGTATGTTTTTCAAGTATCAAAACTCCACGCACTGAATTCAGAATTTCCTTAAAACTGTGTTGTACGATACAGCTCCTTTGTGGCTGATCAGCATCTTAGAGTTCTTTTTGGCTGAACTGTTTGTGGAGGAATCTGTTCTGTGATGGAGCTGGTATACTGAGAAAAGATGGGGTAAGCACGGACTGCAATGAATGGGCAAATAAAGGTTGCATCTTTCTAAGATGGCTGTTAATTATGCACTGTATTTAGCTAGAAAGATCCTGAGTGTGTTTGTGACAGACTTAAGAAATGTTTAGCATGATGCCTTTTGGTTTTTGCTTTTCTGG